>APFE030373738.1:66968-107218 GCA_000404065.3 Pinus taeda
GCAAAGTGAGGAGTCGAGAATAGGGGTCCATATCGACTTCTGAAGATTTTCCCTATTCAAAAGGTATCAAACAAATTGCCTAGGTTACCTATGGAGAATGGGCTTTGATTAAGAAAAAAAAATGAAACCTTGCTTCCCTGGAAAATTACAAAAATAAATAAGGGTTTGTGACAGTAGTTCTACTGTGCGAAAGTAGCCAGAACTTACTAAGGAATGCTGCTGAGAAATGAATACTCCAACACCTACACGTATGTTGAACATGGACCATCTTTCCCTCACAAACCCCGAATAATATATTGAACTAAGATTTGAATAAATCTTAGAAAAATGGGAAAAATCTTAGAAAAATGGGAAAAAAAAAACTACGTTGACATATATTTAACCTTAAAAACCTTTTTTTAAGGTCATGCCAAGCAAAATGAGACATCATGGGGTTTATCTACCGAAAAATAAAGAGTTAAACTGTTGAAAACAACTTAGCAGGTAAGTGACTTTACCATAGTAATAAGTCTGTGTGTGAATGTGATCATATGAAAAGAAAAAAAATATTGTCTAAGAAACCTAGATGTATATAAAGAGGTTAAGAAAAGTTGGGGCATTGCAAAATTTCTTACTAGTGGCAGGGGAAGTGAAATTGATCTTGAGAGATGACCATAAGAATCTGGAGGGAAAAACCGTAGGCGCTAGCTATTTCTCACCCTCATGGTGGTGTTGTGGAAGTTTTGAAACGAAGGATGATGAGAAGTAAGAGGTGTATAAATACGGAGCCTCCGCGTTAGAGAGATTGGCATAACTCCTCCAAGGCATGTAACTGTTCAAATTCATTTGCTACCACTGAACAACACAATGTAGACTATCCCACAAATGACCAGGGGAAAATTGGCATTGAGGGTTTAGGATTCGAGAAACATATGGTGTTTTGTTGGATCATATCGATTCATCTGAACTACTCACCGAAAACCAAGAATGAAACCCGATGTGATCGACACATGGTATGGGATGCATTGGAAAAAGAGGATTAGCCATTCAATTCCCTAGGGATAACACCTTCCATACGATCTACTATGTGTGAGGTGGAATATTTAAAACCAGTCATGTGATAATAAAAAATTGGAATTATAGATATACCATGAAAAACCGATTTTGATATTGCCCGAAGGGCTAACATTGTAAATATAGTTGTCAACAAAGCAAATTTGGATACGTCAACAAAGAAACTTTGGGTATGTGTGTACTCAACCTATGTTATTGAAATTATGATTATAATACAAAGATAATGAATTAATAAAGGTTTCATAAGGCAAGCTATGTTTCATATTGACGTTAAGGTCATCCATCATAAGATAGGTACACCATAAATGAGTTTCATATATATTGAGTCTTTTTAATGGCATAAGTTAAGCATAGGGGCATGTATGATGTCCAAGTAAGATATGTAGAGGAATAGGTTATGTGTGTAATTATGAATACATAAGGAGAAAATTTTCTAATTTGAGATGGAAGTTATGTTTTCTTTCCTTAAAAATAAATAAATAAATTAATAAAATATTAAATATAATTTGTACAGAATGACTATCATCATATTGAATAAGTAGCAAAAAGTAGTAACTAGAGTTGTTAATACAAAATTTTTATTTTTATTTTTATGGTAATACAGAGGTATATGACATGTGGTATTAGAGTTGTGGTTCTAATACTAGGCCTAAAATGGACCATCATAGTCAAGAATATTTTTGTGTAGACATGTTATTACAAAAATACAGATAACATATTGTGTTGTTTTATATGGTACATAAGTAAATCAGAATATTACAGGATGGCAGAGGAATCTCATCCAACCATAACAAGTGGCCAAGAATTCTATGTTGACCTAGGAGGAAGTGGCACTCCACCAAACTCTTAGTTTATGGTGGTTATAAGAAACCTGCAACAAGAACTGGTTCATCTCAGAATCAGTAATGAATGCCTGTTGAGGGCTAGTGAAGAGCAAGAACGAATGATAAGGGAATTGACAGAAAAATCTAGCCATAAAAGGGTAGAACTAGAATGGTTGAAATGGAAAGAGGTCGAAACAGAGTCAAAGAAGTCTGAAAGTGTTGGAGAATCAAATAAGACATTTTCAAAATTATAGAAAAAAAGGAAGATTGAATTATAAGGAGAGTTTATAAAAATCAAACCCCCTACTTTTTACGGGGAAAGAGATGAAGATGCAGAAGCATGGCTTCATAACATGATCAAATATTTCCAGGCATATGAGTATGAAAGTAATTTGAAGGCCTCATTGGCTATTGACCAGTTGCAAGGCAAAGCTACTCTCTAGTGGGAATAGGCTAAAAGTGTACATTTGTTGGAAGAGAAGATGATTTCTTTGGAGGAATTTCAAAAATTGTTAAAGTCTCGTACTTGAGTAAATGATATTATGATGACCGTGCTAAGGAATTCCATGAGTGAAAGTTGGGGTTGCTAACAATGGATGAGTTTGTAGAAAAATTTACAAACTTATTACGGTATCTGCCCTATATTAGAGAAGACAAAGAAAAAGTACACATATTTTTGAACTGTTTACCAACACCTTGCAAAGAGAGGATTGAGTTTGACAATCCTAAGTCCATGGATGAAGTAGTAAGGAAATCTAGTTTGTGTTACCAACAGTTCAAACGTAGAAGTGAAGGTTCAAAACCATGGCAAAGTAAGGATAAAACCAAATATGCCACGAATATAAAAAGACAAAAGCCTCCTTCTATTAAAGTTCTGGTAAGGATCATCAAAGGAAGAAATTCAATGAAGGCAATGTAAATCCACCCACTCAATCTCACACGATGTCAAATCCCATTGAACTAAACAAAAAAAGGAGAATAATGGGCAAGTAGAGTGAACCGGTGAAGTGTTGGGGTTGCGGTGAACCACATTTGTTGAGGAACTATCTGCATAATCCACGATTGATTAAAAATATTCAAGTAGTCCATGAAGATACAACTGTAAATGATGCTGTCAAAAATATTCCTAGGATCAATGCAGTACTAGAAGAAAGACATGTTGAACATCAATCTACTATGATTGAGATTGAAGGTATTATTCTAAACCAGTCTGTGTCTATTTTAATTGATCTCAGGGCTAGTTTGAATTATATTCACCCACAAATTGTGGAAAAATGTGAAATGGAAACCGGAAAATTCTAGAAGGCATGGTTTGTATAGTTGGCAACCATTAAGAAACGAAAGGTAACCCATCAAATAAGACAGTTCCAGGTGAATTTAAATGGTTACCCTATAGAATCATATTTAAACATTCTTCCCTAAGGATCATACAATATATTAATTTGCATGAATTGGTTGGAGAAACACAGAGCTATCATAAAATGTTTAGAGAAAATAGTGCCTTGTGAGGATCAAAATGGCCAACTCAGGTTAATTCAAGGAAAACCAAAATCAATATCAGTTCGAAAAATCTCAACTTTACAGTTAGAAAGAGGTGCAAGGAAAGGATGTCAAGTATATCTTGTGCATGTGGAAATAAATGAACAACTAACAGAAAAAGGAAATATAGGGACTCTACCTATTATAAGAGAGTTTCAAGATCTTTTTCTAGAGAAAATCCCTGGGTTACCTCCTCATAGAGATATATATTTCTCTATTGATTTAGTACCTAGTTCCACCCCTATGTCTAGGGCCCCTTATCGCTGAGCACCTTGGAGTTTCTAGAGCTCAAAATTCATTTTCATGAACTACTAGACAAGGGTTATATAATACCCAGTGTCTCACCATGGGGGGCCATGTACTATTTGTCAAGAAAAATGATGGAACATTTAGAATGTGTATCGAGTATCTGCAATTGAATATGTTAACTATCAAAAATAGATATCCACCGCCCCAAATTGATGACCTGTTTGATCAAGGAAGGGAAGCAATGGTATTTTCAAAAATTGACTTAAGGATTGGTTATTACCAACTACGAATAAAAGATGAATATATTCACAAGGTAACTTTGAGAACCAGATATGGTCACTATGGGTTTGTAGTGTTACCCTTTGGTCTCACTAATGCACAACAATTTTCATGTGTCTAATGAACAATGTAATTCAGAAATACCTTGACCTATTTATGTTAGTATTTGTAGATGAATTCTTAGTGTACTCTAAATATGAATAAGATCACAAAGAAAATCTCATATTTGTGTTATAGAGTTTAAGATAACATCAACTTTATGAAAAACTCAACAAATGTGAGTTTTACAAAAGAAGAGTACAATATTTAGGGTGCATTATTTCTAAGGAAGGATTACCTGTGGACCCTGAAAAGGTTAGGGCAATTATGAATTGGCCCACACCTAACGATGTATCAATTGTTCACTCATTTGTGGGGATTGGAGGATATTATTGAATATTTATGGAAGGTTTTCCATAATTATCTTACCCCATTACCACCTTGCAGAGAAAGGAAATAAAGTTAGAATGCATAACCAAATGATAAGAAAGTTTTGAGAAGTTGAAACAATTATTAACAACAGCTCCTATACTAAAAATTGTAGACCCAAATAAGGAATTTACCATCTATAATGATTCCTGTTTGGAAGGACTTCGGGTGTGTTGATGCAGGAAATCAAACAGGTGGTGGACAAAATTAAATAGAATATAAAAACATCAGAAGGTAGGAAAAATAGTTATGTAGACAAGAAGAGATTTCATAAATAATTTAACATTGGATACCATGTTTACTTATGAGTAAAACCTAGCAAAAGTACTCTCAAAACTATGAATTGTACAAACTTGGCGCCATGGTTTTGCGGGCCTTTTGAATTCTTAGACAAAGTGGGTCTAATAGCTTATCAGCAGGCCCTTCCTAGTCATATTAAAGTTCATAATATTTTTCACGTGTCCTTATTAAAAAACTATATTCATGATAACTCTCATGTTGTTTATTGGAGCTTGATACAGGTGGAACCCGAAGTAGAATTTCTGCAAGAGCCACTCTATATCATGGATCGGAAAGAGAGCGTGCTCTAGAATTGAGTGATTGCTCGAGTTGAAGTGAAATGGAGGCTCTTTACACCTGAGGAGGCTACTTGTGAATGAGAGGATACTATGAAAGAAGCCTACCCAACACTGTTCAAGAATGGGACAGTTAAGTATTAAACATCAAGGATGGTGTTATTTTTTTTATAGGTGGAATGTGTAATACCCCTTTGCTCCTATGTAAATATTCTTTGTTTAGATTGAACTATTCTCAGTTATGATGGAAAGAAAGCCATAGTGAGCCTAATTTTAAATAAAGCATGGATATGTAATAAATAATTTTTAATTATAAAAAAAGAGACTTACTTGGGAAAGAACAATTGAGTTAAGGATATCATTACCCAGATCAAGAAACTAATGTGGATGAATAAGATCAAGACAATCTTACCTCAATTAACTCCTAAAAATCCCTACGGGTTACTTGATGAGATTTAATATGATTAGAAGAAAAACTCCTATTAAATCACTAAGTGCGGAAAGAGCACCGAGTAAGGGTGAATAAAGTGTTGTGGGAGAAAAAGGGAAGATACTTTTTTGAAATATAAGAAAAAACCTAGATAATTTTCTTTGCATACCCTAGAAAGTGGGATGTTGCTAAGGAAAATTTTTCTAGGGAAGCACGGCATAAAAATACTTTGTCTAGAATCACAAGAGCTTGTTGATTCAAGGGTAAGGAGATCTCATCTCCAAGGAAATCGATGGTGAAGGTTCAAGGTTAGGTGGAAAGCTCTTCATCCCACATAGTTCTAGTTAGTATTACAGTTAGAGTTTTTGGTTGTTGATTTTTAAAATATTTTTTATGTACTTCATTATTTGTGGTACTATAACACTTTTAATTAATATTAAATAGAAATTTATGGTGCATGGTGAATTATGAAAATATTTATATATACTAGTAACATTTTTAAAGGAAAATTAGATAGATTAGGCATGAGAATATAATGTATAGCTTATATATCCCATTGAAGGGCTTGTGGAGACTAGAAATGATTCCCTAGAAATGTGTCCAGTCCCATTTCTTGGCTGGTCCAGTTACTCATAATATATTTCTTACTTTTTCGAGATATGGCCTTGAATTTGGTGCTTTTCTATAAACATGTATTATGGTTGTGGATTGATAAAATAACTAGTTCGACCAGTGTTTAAAGACCATTTCCTCATTTGGTGAGTGAGCAAAAGTGATGTTTGAATTAATAAATTTATTCCTATAATTTGCAGACAATAACTTTATATCTAATTTGGGAACCAAGCGTGAGTGTGAATTCTTAAACGATCATGAAGGAATTTGGTTAGAGTTTCCTTTAATTCAGTTTGAGTCAAGGGAGTACAACTCGTGCTTATGAAGATGTATGACTCATAGAAGACGCCATAGGGAAGTAGTGAATTGGTGCCTCTGTAGGTGAGTTTCAGAAAACGAGTACTAGCATGGACCCATCTCCTTAGTAAATGGTAATAATCAGGTATAATACTTAAGTTGTGGTGGCTAGAGAAAACCACACCAATTAAAAATAAATCTTGTCCTAAATTAGTAAGAAAAAGAAATCTTTAGACAGAAAAAATTGAGGGGTCAAAAGTTTACATATATCAGATAATGGAATATAGTATTTGTAAATAAAATACAATTAAACACAAATCTGACTTTAGCCAGAGTATGATCTAAATGATTTAAGTGATTTCATAGCGCAATTGTAATTACAAGCCATGACAGTCTAACCACGTTCATAAGGAAATAAAGCATATACAATCGTTTTTATGTTATTATAAATGAAAACAAATTCCTAACCAGCTAGTTGTATATTTATATATATATTCTGTAGAAAAAAAATATTTTGGAGACTAAGTAAACTAAAGACATAGATAGAGAAAGATTCAATACTAAATGATATTAGTGGACAATTTCAGTATAAGCAGCTATCAGAATTAACCGATATGTTTGACCGATATATTCAAGTTCGTTAGGGGAAACATGTATGTAATAAACTCTGAGAAATATATGCATGAATATTTACTACTACCGAATACATATAAATGCATAGGGTTTCAAATCGTAATAAATTTTCTATGCTTACAGGATTCACAATGCAGTAACACCTTTTTTTTTCAATTCCAATATATTTTCCAAAAAATCATAGAATAATGGAATTAATGGAACATTAGGATGAATAGAATAAAGTCTACGTAAGTAGTCATATAAAACAAATACCCTCTGGGGTATAGAAGAAAATTATAAAGTAAATTTATACATTTATCAAATCCTTTGGAGCGCTTGGAAGTATAATGCATGTGAATAGTATTTATAAAATACCCATCACTGGAGCGGATGTATCGAATAGACTAGGAATAGGGCAAAGCTTATTAGTCGATAAATTCTATCTGAGACGGACCAGGGTAAGAAAGTAAGGATTTAGCATAGTCTTCATACCTATACTTGAAACAACACATAGAAAACAATACTTAAATATAAGCAAGAGAGGTTGATTAAGATAGAAAATGAGAATATATATACAAAATTAAGCATATGTTATAAGTAAATGAGTAAAGAGTATACCTCTAGTAAGGGATATCATGGAAGATTCCTTTATAGATGCATACCCAAAATTAAATTTCTAGACATTAGAACACATTTTGGAAAATTTGACATTAAAGGAGTGAAACAAAAAGGAATGAGGAGGGAGGAAATTAAAATACCTGACGGAAGAAAGGATTGGAATGAATCTCACACTCATTTGGACCTACATGAAGTGAGAAGCCTAGAATATGCTTCCACATCGACTTATGAAACTTTTCCCTATGCCAGTGGAATCAAATAAATTTCTCAAGTTTCCTAGGGAGGATGGGCTCTAATTAAGAGAAAAAATGAAACCTTGTTTCCCTGAAGAATTCCAAAAATAAAAAGGGTTTGTGGCAGTAGTGCTACTGTGTGAATATAACAATAACTTACCTAAGAATGATTCTGAGCAATGAAGGCTTGGGTACCTGCACGTGTGTTGAGCATGGACCATCTTCTCCTTACAAACCCCGACTAGTAGATTGAGCTGAGATTTGAAGAAATATGAGAACAATGGAAAGAATAAGAAAAAAAACTATGTTTATATAAATTTGCCCTTATAAACCTTTTTTTAAGGTCATTCCAAGTGAAATGATACAACATAGGGTTTATTTGTCGAAAATTAGAGAGGTCACCTACTCAAAACACCCCATTTGTTCAACAAATTGACCATAGAAACAAGTCTGTGTGCGAATGTGGTCCTTTGAAACCCAAAAAAAAATCTCTAAGAAACCCAGATGTATATAAAGAGGTTAAGAAAGGTTGGGTTGTTGTAAAATTTCTTACCAGTGTTAGGTAGGGTGAGATTGACCTTGAGAGATGACCACAAGAATCTAGAGGGGAAAACCTCGAGTGTTACCTATTTGTCACCTCATGGTGCCACTATGAAATTTTGACACTGAGAATGCCGAGATGTTTGAGGTGTATCAATTTGGAGCCTCCGCATTAGAGATATTTACATTGCTCCTCTAAGGCAAGAAACTATTCGAATTTATTTTCTACCACTGAACCACGCAGAGTCCAGACTATCCACAAATGACCACGGAAAAATTGGCATTGAGGGTTTAGGGTTAGAGAAATAGATGGTGGCCCATTTAATCATATCGATTCATGTTGGCTTGATGGGCCTTAACCTAGGTTTAGCATTAATTAGCCAAGCAAATCCCTACACTACTAGCCCTTTCGGCATCAATCCATGGAGCGCAGACTGAAGTCTCACCCGAAGCAGTATGGGGGGATGTAGGAACCATGTTTTTGCACCTAGAAATGGTAGTGATGTCATTTTATAACTAGAAACTTCCTTCACACAAGTCGATAAGCCTTTTATGTCTTATCTATATACTTCTCTTATTCATCATTCAGACCTCTGCGAAGGTCTACGATCGTCCTTCGTGTACGTTACATAGGCAGATTAAACACTTATGCACCTCTATAATTTCTCTTTACTTATGTGTTATCCAGATTAGCTTAAGTACTGCATAACTTCACATGCGTTAAGATGATTTTCGCATATAAAAATATTCTTACTTGCATTCATATAACAAAGAAAAAGATATGGATTCGCGCATCAATACAACATTAAAACATTAACCCAGTATGCATCACAACATAATCATATGCAGAAGTAAAATAGATCATACACAGACAATTCTAGAATAATTCTCTTTATTGATGTTTCAAATCCTGTTTATAAACTCTAACCACCCTGTGCACACAACTGTAGGGGTCTGCACACTCAGCTGTAGACTCTTACCCTAGGCCTCTATGCACTCAGCTGCAAAGCCTTTCTTCTATGCTAAGACTCCTCACTCTTAGCTCTCACAGACCCATTATATAAACATAAAAAGACTCCACTGAACTTTAAAAATTTCCTTAGACTCTTCTAAGTCTTCCATTTTTATACAATCCCATGGTCCATGGACCATGTGTGGATCTCTTAAAGTTGACACAAGTTACATAAACTAAGGGTGGAAACCCTTATTGACTCTTTACATCTTCACACTCTATAGCCACAAAATGTGGAGACTTTACATTTCTTATGAAAAACTTGGGCTTTTAACCCCAAAAATGACCCTAGGGGACCTGTTCCCAGTAGGCCCCCAACACAAATATGGTGACTCGACCCTGAGTCACTCTACTAGCGTAGAGATCATTGTGAAGACCTCTTAGCTCTACTTGTACCACTGCAACATCAGTGGCACATTGCGTCGCCGCCTGCTTATCCTGTTCCATGAGCTTCTCCGTTGCTGGTCCTACATTATCTGCCTTGAATTGCTGTTGTGTTGTCTACAAGTTTGCCAAATTTCCTTCAATGGTGGTTATGAGCACATAGGCTTCATCTAGACAAGGCCCCAATCTGGCCTTTAGTACTGCCTCCCTATGCTATGTTGCATCCACCTACTCCTTTAGTGCTTTTCTTCTTGTAGCTTTGCCAACCTCTGTGTAAGAGCGATGGTGTGCACCATTGCTTTGACCTCATCATACCTCTGTTGAAATTCCCTCGCCTTGGTCTCTAATCTCTATAGGTTGGGATCTTTGTGCACACTGCTAACTACTTCGAGTGACTACTCGAAGATTGCAGTGCAATGCATTCTTGCGGAATTAATTGTTTCAACCTAATCTTTGATAGCAGCCTCACACTGCTCCATGACCTCTGGTGGAGTTGAAGGTTGGGCCCTCAACTCAAGCTCTATGATCTTAATGTTCAGCGAAAACTGAACCTTAGCCAGCTTTGTCCTGGCATCGCACACACCCGCAATGAGCTTCTGAATTCTAGCATCGACCGATCCATCCTTTAGGATATACAGTTCCAGAATGGATCTACATGCTTCAGTTACTACGATTGTGGTGCACTCATTGTTCTCAATAATCTTATTAAGTAGATCGATCACAAAAGTCTTCTCTAAAAACATTTGTGCATTTTTGACCTTGTATTCACTGAACATATTCAGTGCATGCTGTTATCGGGCCCAAAGCTCCACGATCACACCATCTCATAGGGTGTGAATGGCTTCACTTGGAAGTGTGGCCATGTTTAACCCAACCCTTTTAATAGTGTTGAAGGTGGCCCTGTCTGCTTTATCTTATGTATTCAATGATCCATTCGACAGTGCAATGTCCCAGGGATCGATAGAGCAAACCATATTCGCTAATTCTTAGGTTCCCGATCGCAAAATAGTGGACGTCGCGCTGCCCCACCCTACACTGGTCTGAGTAGCCTGGATTTTCAACTCACGTAAACCCGTTTGAAAAGCGACTAGGGCTTATTTTTCTTGTTACTCAAACTGCTGCAATAGTTCCGCTGTAGCATCCTTTACTGTGCCCCAATGTCATTCAGATCACCTTTTTCCAAAGTGATCACGTCAAGCGAGCATTTACTAGCCTTGGACTTCTACCGTGGCCCTTCTCTTTCATACTCCCTAGTGCATCGGAATGGAGTAGTCTTCGGGTCTGTACCACCCTATCCTGATTGCTACTCTTCGTTCCTCCATCTGCAGCGAAGGAGATTTCTAACTCCTATTAGAGTCACACTCTTATTCATCTTCCTTCTCTTTTTCTTGCTCCTTAGCAGCGTACTTTGCTTTAGTTTTTTCCTCAGCCTCCTTTTTCCTCCTGACGGCCAATTGCTGCATCTTCAACCGAGCCTCTTCCTTCTTCTGCTTTCCTTTGGACTTGCTAGATGTCGTGGATAAATATGAGGTTCTCTACCACTCTGATGGCCAGCAATTGATGACCACTGTGATTGCATTGTTTTTTGCTAGGTATGGAAGATCATACCATTTCTCCTCAGGGTCTTTCCGTGCCTGCATGGAGACATAGTGGAAGTTTGCCGTGAACTCCACATATTCTGCCCACTGCTCAAAGACAATTGGTGATATCCACAGCTTGCACTTTATTGCAGCATGGATGCTTGATTCCATCAGTACCCAAAATATCTTACTGTCCTTGACCCTTTCGAGGTCCTTTGTCGCATAGAGCAAAGCGAACTTCAATGCTTCTGGTAGATCTGATATGATTGGAGGAAACAGACTGTCCTCTGGTAATTCCCACGTGACTAGTACGATTGATAGAAGCAACCATCCATAATGGCAGCTCTTACTCTGGTCTTATGCTTCTTTGCAGTTTGGAAGGAACTCAATGTAGAGGCATCACACCCAATTGAATTGTAAGCCCTTCACACACTGCAGCCGCTAAAGACACAACTGGTGCCGACACTTCATCTGCATGACACATCCTCATTATTTTCATAACCAAGATCTAGATGGCTACCTTAATCGCAGGGTAGGTTATGCTAGAAATTGAGTAGCTACGTGACTTCTTGGCAAGCTTGAACTTGTCCTTCATTCCTTCGGCGAGGTTGCGCTCTCCCGTCTTTCTACCAAATGCTTTGGATGGATCCAACCATGAGTGTGGTAGCAATGTGATCCTATCGATCAGCATGTTGGTGATCGCTATTCATTCTCCTAACCATAGGCACCCATTGTGCACCAAGCATTATAATTGTTTGATCACTATCAATGTTATGGATGCGTGGTTGTAATGCAATACCCATAGCAGGTTCAACAGTCCCCTTGTCCACCCCTTTTATCCATTGTCTCATCTCCAATGTGGTCACACTAGAGTCTTTATCTGCCACGTCCCAATCGTCAAGTTCTAAATGGGGGACACGCGCAAGGCACGGTCCTTCGAATGTGATCTTGTTTGGTAGCAATGATGTGATGAGTAAAATTTTGTTGTCATCTAGGTCCTTCGGGACCTTAACCTTGCCTCGGTGTAGAGGTACGTATTTTGATAGCTTTAATATAGGGTCTATGCCCTCAACGTCAATTTCTTTTTCACCCATATCAATCTCTTCTACATCCTCATTGAGTTCTAGGTCCACAACCTTGCCCTTCTCTTGCACGGTGGGATTTGCTTTCTTCTGGTGTTTCCTTGGAGAATCGTGCATGAGCTGTGTCACTTGCTTCTTGTCTTTCTTCATCTTTGGACCCTCTCTAGTCAGTATAGGCCTCAACCTGGGTGACCTTGGCGATTTCGACACTTTTGTGGGAACTTCTACACTTGCAATTGCAGGGGTAGCTCCCTCAGATGCCATTGATCCTCCAACACTAGTTTTCTTTAGGCAACTTCTCAAACACCGAAATTTCTACCAAAGCCTCGAAATTCTCAAGGTTCATGTGCGCCTGATAGCTCAACACCTCAATTTTCAAAAAGCAAGGTGTTTTTCGTTGGGTGGCCATCTATAATTTATAGGCAAATTCGAATTTGAATCTGACCATTCCCCCGAAAATTCGCTCATAAATGCTAGATTGTCAGCAGATTTTCGAAGATCTCACTCTTAAATTTTGACTTAAATATTCTCCCCCCGCTCCATTTGGCCATTTTCTCACTATCAAGTCATGAGCAATGACCATAGCAGTCACTTTTTGGCTGCCCTACATGGTCTCTCCTCCTCTAGCACAACCCTCTTCGCGCTTTTGCTTATATTGTGATGTTCCTCCTTTCTGCGAAGTCCGCCAATCGCGCAGTTCTACAAACCATGAAATGTAGTTTATAGTCCCGCGCCTCCTTTTAGCTGCCTAGACTGTTAAGGTTGTGCTTCCACCATATAGTCATCTGGGTGGATCCCTGGTGTATGGCTTCAATTGGCTGCCATTTACCTTCCCCGGAAATGGCTCTCCATTCAACTTCACCAACTGAACTGCTCCACCATTGGTAACCTCCTTAAAGACATAGGGCCCTAGCCAATGCATTTCAAATTTTCAAGGAAATTTATCAAACTTGTTGTCATATAATAACACTACATCATTTACCTTGACGGTGTGTAGTTTGATGTGCTGATCGCGCCATTCATTTTCGCGCACCTTTTGAACTTGCTCATGTAATCTAGCCAAAAATCTATCCTCCTTTAGCTCTGTCATCTACATGAGCCTTTCTTCTAGGGCTCCACAATCTGCCAATCTTTTAACTTCCACAATGCGAAGACTAGGTAATGTACTCCATCGGCATCACAACTTCTATGCCACAAACCAACCTGAAAGGTGTTTGTCCAGTCAACTTTTTGCACGTCGTCCTATAAGCCCATAGCACTGCGAGTACATGCACATCCCAATCATTTCTTTATGCATTTCAAACCTTCACCAACACGTTCTCCAGTGTCATATTAAATGCTTCAACCATTCCATTAGCCTGTGGGTGATAGGGTGTACTCTTCTGGTGATAAAATTGGAATCCCTCTGTCAATGCACTGATCGTCTCATTAAGAAAATATGTACTACGATTAGTCATCAAAATATTTGGGCCATGAGACCTAGTTAGTACATACTCAAAGATGAACTTTTCTTTTGTTTGCTTGGTACAATCCTTCATAGGCTGCGTCTCCGTCCATCTGGTCAAATACTCCGTCATGGTGATGATGTACCATGCAGCTATCTTCTTTCTTGGAGGCTGGATTGGTCCTACAAAATCAATCACCCACTTCTCAAATGGTTGTAATGGTAGTTGTAGATTTAGAGGTAGCTCATCCCTCCACGATGGCTTACCCGTCCTCTAACATGTGTCACATACCTTACAATAAGCCTTGGAATCCTTATACATCATCTCCCACCACAACCCTACGCATAAAATCTTCTGCATTGTTTCTTTTCCTGCATAATGTCCTCCCGCAGCTCCTCCATGAGCTTTAGCGAGGATGCTACTTCATTCAAACTCAGTCACATAACATCATAGTATTTCATCTGACCCCATTTTATACAAGTTCCCTGCAATGACAGAAAAGTCTCTTGTTCGCACCACCAACTCCTTCTTTTGTTGACTAGTATAACCTTCTGAAGCCTCCCCATCATCATGAAGTGTATGATATCTACAAAGTGATTGTTTGTGACAAGTATTGCAAAGAGCTGCACGTCAGGCAACCCTTCATCCAAATTAGTAGGCTCCTCTCCTATTTCAATGAGCGACAGATGATCCAGTCCGACATTCAATCATCTTAGCTCCACAATAACTTTGAAATCATATTCCCAAAACAACAATAGCCATCTACATATCTCTGCCCCCAACACAGGCTTATTCACCAAGTACTTCAATGCATAATGGTTTGTATACATCTGAAAGTGTCTGCCTAGCAAGCAGTGTGTGAACTTCTGGAGTGCGTACACCATAGTCAAACCTTCACGCTCTATCATTGAATAATTTTTCTCCACTTTAGACAAATTCCTACTCGCAAATGTTATAGGGTGATCAAGCTCTCCCTCATTGGCCTATGTCAATACTACCCCGAGCACAATACATGTGACGTCCACATCCACATGAAATTCCTTCTTCCAATCTGGGAAGACTAGGATCATCGCATGTTGGGTTGTGTTATATTCTTTCCATGACTAGCCCACATAGTTAACCGGGGGGTTATTAGGGACGTGGAGCCCCCCTTTCGGTGCACCAATTGCATAGCTGGGGGAGTCACAGGGGGTTTGAGGGGTGCAGGTAACCCCACTCCATGGTGTCTAGGGAAATGCCCTAGAAAATTTTGTTTTTGGACCCTATATTAGGCTGGGCGGACATACCTATGGTTTTGCGCATGATTTTTCACACATGGTTTTGGAAGCAATGGTTTTCGGTCCATGGTTTTGGATGCAATGGTTTTCGGTCCATGGTATTGGATTCTTTGGCATGTATAAATATGTATTGTAACATTGAAAGGAACATAATGAAAAATCAAGCTGGTAGTCTCGGTTTTGGGATGCAGTGGAAAATCTCTATCTATATGTTTATGCTCTCGCATTTTTGATTTTCTGTGTTTTAGAATTCGTATGCAGGTAATTTCTTTATGTGGTTAAAACCTACATTTTTTATGAGATTTGTTTTGGCTTCAAGGGGATGCCTTTGGTGCTGATGGGTTTTGCATAGGCCTGTGGTAGACCCTGTTCACTGGGAGATCTGCGGGATCGATTCTGGTAGTGAAGGAAGATGACGAGCAGTGGAAATATAGAGATCGAGAAATTTAATGGTTAGAGTTTTGAGTTGTGGAAACTCAAGATGGAGGATCTATTAGTGGATAAAGATCAGTGGGTCATGGTAGATCTAGGTACTAAACCAATGGGAGTGTCTGATGAAGAATGAAAGAAGTTGGATCGGAAGGCAAAGAGCATAATACAATTGTGTGTCTTAGATTTAGTATTGCTGAATGTATCAGGGGAAGCTACGGTGAAGGCTTTGTGTGACAAGTTAGGGACTTTTTACCAATCTACGTCTCTAGTGAATAAACTGTTCTTAGGGAAAAAGCTGTATAACTCGAAGATGAAAGATGGAGACTCGGTGATAGAGAACCTGAATGTGTTTAGTAATGTGGTAAGTGGTAAGTCAGTTATCATCTTTTGATATCAAAATTTTAGATGAAGATAAGTGCATTAGTTTGTTGTTTTCTCTACCAGATTTGTGGGATAGTCTAGTTATTGCAATAGGTAGCAATGCAACTACCTTGCAGTTTGATGAAATAGTCTCATCCTTTATGACGGAGGAAATAAGATAGAAAAATATGGAGAGCCAGAATGGTGATGCCTTGTCTCTATGAAGACGGTCCCAGAACAAAAACAAAAATAAGTCATCAAGTGGGAGATCTAAATCTAGAGGGAGATCTAAATCTCTAGGAAAACTTGTAAAGGTGGTGTGTTGAAAATGCAGAAAGGAAGGGCACTACAAAAGGAATTGTATATCTAAATCTCCTAACAAAGGAAAGGGATCTGATGATGCGCCTTCTACAAAGGCAAAAATCACCTTAGATGAAGGTGGGGGTGTGTACTTGGCTTCTTCAAGTACACATGTAGATCATGAGGCATGGTTGATTAACTCACGTGCATCCTTTCACTTCACTCCCCATAGAGAGTGGTTCTATAAGTATGAGAAATACAATGGTGGTGATGTCTTCTTAGGGGATGATAGGAAGGCTAGAATCATTGGTCACAGAAAAGTAAAGTTTAAGTTGCAAGGTGGAAGAGTTAGAACACTTCCAGGTGTCCTACATATTCCTACATTGGACAGAAATCTAGTTTCTGTAAGAAAGTTGGATGATGCAGGTGTAAAAATAGTGTTCGAGAAGGATACTTGTAAGATGGTTAAGGGAGCACTAGTATTGATGCGGGAAGTTTGGATTGGAACTTTGTACAAGCTGCAAGGTAGCTCTGTTGTTAATGGGTGCAACAATTCTGTGATTCCTAAAAGTGGAGCAGAAAATCTAGTGGTCTTTGGAGAGAAGACCATGCTGTGGCATCAAAGTCTTGGACATATTGGAGAGAAGGGCCTTCGAATACTTCTTGGTAAAGGTACGGTAGAAGGTATGAGTAATAACTCTTTGGATTTTGATTTATGTAAAAAATGTGTATATGGGAAGTAGAATCGGGTGAGTTTCCCCTCTAGTGGTAAGAGGGTGAAACAAATATTAGATCTTGTGCACAGTGATGTGTTTGGACCTGTTTAGGTTCCATCACTGGGTAAGTCTATGTACTATGTATCATTTTTATATGACTTCTCAAGGAATACATGGATATATTTCTTTAGGAAGAAATCTAAAGTCTTTGACAGGTTTAAATAATTTAAGGCTCTGGTGAAAAACCAGACATAGAAGAAGATAAAGGTGCTGAAGGGAGACAACAATGGAGAGTTTTGCAGTAAGGAATTTGAAGAATTTTTTAAGAAGTGTGGTACAGCACAACACAATACTACTCCATATACACCTTAGTAGAATGGAAAGGGCATGAATCAAGCTCAGTGTTGTTGGGTTAGGACAGGAATTTTGGGTAGAGGCAGTGGAGACAACATGCTACTTAATCAATAGATCACCTTCATCAACGTTGGAGGATAAGACTCCACAAGAGGTATGGACTAGTAAGAAACCCTCTCTTTCACATCTGAGGGTATTTGGATGTGATGCATATGTACACGTTTCAAAGGAGAAATGAACCAAGTTGGATAGTAACTCTGAAAAGTGCATCTTTATTGGGTATAAGGATTGTTTAAAGAGTTATAAGCTTTGGAACCCAGTAACAAGGAAGGCTATGTGCAACTGAGATGTGGTGTTCAAAGAGGTGAAAGATGTTATTAAACATGAAGTCCAACCAAAGGAACCTGAGAAAATAGAGTTTGAGCTAAAGGAGGGAGAATCACACTCTACAGCAGAGGAAGAATCATAAGATGAAGAGCCACAAACTCCAGGTGTGAGAAGATTAGTTCGAGAAGAAAGGCAGCGAGAAAGGTGTAGTCCATCTACTTTCTATTCAAAATTTTCTTTATATATTACTGATGATGATCCTAGAACTGTGAAGGAAGAAGTAGATTTAGAGGATGGAAAACTCTGGAAAGAGGCCATGGTTGATGAAATGACATCTTTGCACAAAAATGAGGCTTGGAATCTAGTGGAGTTGCCGGCCGGAAGGAAACCCATTGGCAGGAAATAGGTGTTCAAGAAGAATACAAATGCATAAGGAAAGGTGGAGAAATACAACTCAGTTGGTAGCAAAAGGTTATTCCCAGGTGCCGAGAATTGATTTTGGTGATATTTTTTCTCCTATTGCCAAGGTAACTTCTATTAGATTACTTTTATTTGTTGCTGCTGCTTTTGATTTAGAGGTAGAACAGATGGATGTGAAGACATCATTTCTTCACAGTGATTTGGAAGAGGAGATCTACATGAAGCAACCTGAAGGCTTTGCAATTAAGGGTAAGAAAGAACTGGTATGCAAGTTAAAGAAGTCTCTGTATGTGTTAAAACAGTCACCAAGGATGTGGTATAAGAAATTTGATACATTTATACGAGGATTTGGCTTCACCAAAAGCAAATTAGATCACTATGTGTATTTTAAATTAATTGGTTACCATGTTATTTATCTTGTCTTGTATGTGGATGATATGTTGCTAGTTGGAAATGACAAAGAAATTTTCTAGGATTTGAAGACCCATTTATCCTCCAAATTTGACATGAAATATCTTGGTGCTGCAAACTATGTTTTGGGCATGGAAATTAAAAGAGATCAGACAAAGAGGAAGCTCTGGTTAAACTAGAGGAAGTATGTCGAGACAATAATGCAGAGGTTTAATATGCAGGATAGTAAACCGGTGAAGCTTCCTATTCCTGTAGGTGTAAAGTTATCTTCTGAACAATGCCCCAAGACACAAGAAGAGGAAGAGGACATGTCCCGTGTTCCATATGCAAGTGCAGTCGGTAGGCTGATGTATGCGATGGTCTGTACTAGACCAGAGATTGAACATGCAGTGGGAGTATTGAGAAGGTTTATGTCAAAACCAGGGAAGGAGCACTGGACAACAGTGAAGCAGGTTTTCAGGTATTTTTGTTGCACTAGTGATTATAGTTTGTGCTACCAAGGAAGACTAGGATTGGATAGAGTGTTGGATATTCGTGGCTTTGTTGATGGAAACTAGGCTAGAGTTCTGGATAAGAGAAGATCTATAAGTGGGTATGTGTTTAACCTATTTGGAGGTGCAGTTATTTGGATGAGTAAGAAACAATCTATAGTGGCACTATCAGCTATAGAGGCAGAATACATGGCAACCACTCATGCAAGCAAGGAATCAGTTTGGTTGCAGAGATTGTGTTTAAGTATGGGGTTAGTATAGGGAGCTATAAGGATAGACTGTGACAACCAAAGTTTAATTTTCTTGGCGAATAACCCTGCATATCATTCAAAGATAAAGCACATTGATGTTCAGTATCACTTTGTGAGGGATATGATAGAAGAAAAAAAGGTGTTGCTAGTAAATGTGGACACTTTGAAGAATAATGTAGATGCATTGACAAAATCTATGAGCTCTGAGAAGTTCTCTTGGTGTAGAGAAACAATGGGCGTTGCAGGGCTGGATAAATGACTAAGCTCTCTTGTGCCCCCCTGCGGAAAGAAAACAACAAGTGGGAGAATGTTGGGTTGTGTTATATTTTTTCCACAACTAGCCCACGTAGTTAACCGGGGGGTTAGAATGGGGGTGGAGTCCCCCCTTCATTGCACCAATTGCATAGTGGGTGGGAGTCACTAGGGGTTTGAGGTGTGCAGGTAGCCCCACTATATGGTGTCTGGGGTAGCACCCCAGAAAATTTTGTTTTTGGACCCTATATTAGGTTGGGCGGACCTACCTATCATTTTGTGCATCATTTTTCACACATGGTTTTTGATGTGATGGTTTTCGGTCCATGGTTTTGGATGCGATGGTTTTCTGTCCATGGTATTGGATGCTTCAGCATGTATAAATATGTATTGTAACATTGAAAGGAACATAATGAACAATCAAGCTAGTAGTCCCGGTTTTGGGATCCAAGGGAAAATATTTGTCTATATGTTTATGCTCTTGCATTGTTTATTTTTTGTATTTTAGAATTCCTATGCAGGTAATTTCTATATGGGGTTAAAATCTACAACGTAGTGACCATGTTTTCCCTTAACACATCTAAGCTTTTCTGACATTCTTCATTCCAACATAATGTTGCATCCTTCTTTAGCAACATCTCCATCAATGCGGTAATCTGGCCAAAACTCTTAATGAATTTTCGATTGTATCCTATATTCCCTAGCGTTGCACGTAGTTTTTTCACACTTCTTTGTGCTTCTAAGTTAATTATAACTGCTATCTTAGTTGGGTCGACCATCAATCCTTGTCTGCACAACACATGGCCCAACAAGATTTCGAAGGGAACACAAAAACAAATTCTTCAAATTGAGCGCAATATGATACCTATAGCATGTATCCAGCATCAATCATAGGATAGCTACATGGCATTTCACTAGCCCAAACACCGTCCAATCATCAAAATATACCTCAATAAACTTGTGAATGAAGTCCTTAAACGTTACAATGACCACGCGCGAAAATATCGTCTACACGTTCTTCAACCCAAAAGGCATTACGATATACTGGAAGCACCCCCACTCTATGTTGAAGGTCGTCTTACATCTATCCTCTGGCATGATATTTATCTAATGGTAGCCCAAGAACCCATCTGTGAATGAATATGTCCCTTGTCCTCCTACATTATCCATCACTTCCTTAGTGAACGAAGTTGGAAAGGGATCATTTATGTAGGAATCATTCAACTTCCTGAGATCTATGCATATCCTTATTTCATCTTTCTACTTCTTTTCCTAAACTAATATTGGGCTCACCCAATCAGACTCCTCTACTAGTTCAATAATACCCAATGCAAGCATTTTATCCAACTCTAAGTGGACCCTTTCTTTATACTTCGGATTGAGGCGATAAGGCCTCTGCTTGATTGGCTTCGCGTGCAGTTTCAACATAATTTTCATAACCCCCAAGTCCCCTATTATCCCCTTTAGGTCTAAGAACTTCGTAGGGAACAAGTTCTGGTATTCGCAAAGCAATTTAGCAACATTATCTACTGTTGCGTCATCTTAGTAGTCCCCAATCTTTGCAAATTTCAGCTCCGCCTCTATCCCCAATGTTACTTGCCTTGTTTTTAGTGGCGCAGTGATATCAAGATTTTGAATTTGTGGTCCTTCAACTTTGCGGTGACCTTCAGCCTCTGGGATATTAATTTTCCTCGGGTCCTCGCCCTCCTCTTTGATGGTCACATTGTAGCAGTCTAGTACGTGGCTCAGTTGGGTGGTCCAACCCAGTTGAATTAAGTACAAGGGATCCTGCAGTACTCTAAATATTTTTTCCCTAACTTCCTACAATGCCTCATCAATACTTTCAAACCCATTCTCAAAGCTAAACGTCATCAAGAATCCATGTTACAAAACATCCCATTCTTTTGTTCCATGACAAAGCTCTATTTCGAAATACCAGTTCATCGATATTACATCCAATGTATGACAAAACAGATGCAGCCACTCAGGATAAGGCTCTATTCCATAAACCTTAGTCCATTTGGCCAGGTGATCATGTGGGTCATTTCATCCATCATATTTTTCTGTTAACCCCACTTAAGGGTGACCAAACCATAATCTCATCATCTTTATGTACATTCACCAGTCATCAAAACTATCTTTTTTCATACCCCACCATCTCGCAGGCGTAGTGCGCAACGCCCAATCTAAGGCCTAGAAGCGATTCTTCTCTGCCACTTCGAATGCATCCAAAAATTTATTGACATTAAATAAACCATGATAATAGGGAAAATTCCTTACCTCCGATGATACACAGTACAGTGACTTGGTCATCATATTACAACACAACGTAGATACTTCGTACAGTTGATTATGTCAGTGCTCCAACTCCTCATCTGAATCTGATGTGCAGGAAATTTCGTGGTCCTAGGCAATGCGTCCATCTGCTATTAGATTCACCCTATCTTGGTATTGCACTCTTATCTTATAAATCTGGTCGAAATCATCTTTGATTTTATAATTGTGCATCGGTTCAGTGTAGCGCGGTCCTTCTATAAGGTCTAGGGGCACTACTACATGGAGAGCCTTCTTATCAAATATCATCTTATGCTTCTTCAAATTGATTACCCCATTCATGTCAGTAGCCCAACCAATCCCACTGAGCATAGGGTAGGGATTTCTGTCATCCATAATCTTGATCACCTCAAAATTAGCCAATACGCTCGTGCCCTCAATATCAACTGTCGTTCCTTGCAATTTTCCCATGGGGATGATTTTCTATTGATTGTCCATTCTTAACTGAATCAGAGACCACTATAGCATAGGTCTCCCCATCCTCTCCCATGTATGTTTAGGCAAGACATTCCCATCTGACCCCAGATCTAGAATAACTTGATCCATCTCATATTATCCTATCTACGCAGTGAGCCTC
Organism: Pinus taeda; assembly: GCA_000404065.3. Taxonomy (NCBI): domain Eukaryota; kingdom Viridiplantae; phylum Streptophyta; class Pinopsida; order Pinales; family Pinaceae; genus Pinus; species Pinus taeda. Next base: position 89,306 of record APFE030373738.1, read on the forward strand.
ATCTCACACCCCGTTCTTGCCTTATGCTTACCAATCTTCCTGACTACGTCTGGTCCATCAGGAGTGTTTTCTTTTCCAATGCACTTATTTATCAGTGCCTGTAGTCCTTTCACAACCCTTCTATCACACAACAGCTTCATACAGGTCTCTAAGAAAGTAGTAGGCATGGAAGGGTACATGTTTTCAGCTGGCTTATCCTGACTTCCTAAGGTAGAGGCCTCAGAGAATATTTTCTTTGCTTCCATAAATGTTTCCCTTGCGCATTCTAGATCAAACCCGATCTCCTTTTTTGGTGCTTTGCAGACCCATTCACCTTCGTCAGGCTACTTTCGCTTATCCTCACCATTCGTCAAACCACTCCGCAACACAATATTTACCTCAAGATCCTACCCACAAGGCTCAACCGTCATCATTTGCATGTTCTAAGTCAGCTGCTGAGGCTGCACCCCCTTTTCGCATTTCTTAGCTAATAATACAAGGCAATTCTTGGTCACATGTTCAAATTAAGTACAATACAAGCATGACAGACATGTCGGGTTCAGGCAGTCTAGCACATATTGTCCCGGTCCTCCACAGTTGTAACAAATGACCTGTCCTCGACCTCTACGAGGCCCTCCTCCACCTTGGCCTCATCCAGGCCCATGATATTCACCTCACGCTCCCCCAGCACCTTGGTCCAGAGGATGGGTTTCTGCCTGCACCTTATATGTGGGTGTTCTATCAATCATTAGCTCATAACTACAGAAATTACGCTCATCATGACCTACTGATTGGAAGAAGTTGTAGAAGAGTTGTTGCGGTGTTTGTTCAAATTTATGCAGTAAATGGCAATTGTCTGTTGCATGTTTTCCAACTACCTGATAGATAGCACACCATAGCGCAGGCCTTGTACTTGGCCTTATTGGAGCTTCTGGCCTCAGAGGCATGGGTCCCCTTGCTGAAACATAGTTCGCGAAGATTGGAGAGTGATCTTTGTCATGCCCCTGACTTTTGTAGTTCAGGCACCAAACTTCTTCACACACCTCGGGTTGAGCTATTTTATTTTTCTTTAGACTCTGGAATTCTAGGCACAGGTTCTGCAACTGCATGTGAATCTTTTAAACCCCTAAATTATCATCTTGCATTGGTTTCTCATACAACCTCATTGAAATCTCCAAGGCTTCTGCCTAGGTCCCAATCTTTTGTTGTGACAAAGCAGCCCTTAGATGAGGCATGAGCGAAGCCACAAACGATTCGTGGTGCTACCCATCCATGAGATTCATGTTGGCTTTGCGAATTGTACACTTCAACCTTTGATCCAAATCCCATGGTGTCTCGATAGTCTTCATCATGATCTCGTTGAACCCTACATTTGACTGAGCTTCATATTTGGGACTACTGAATTCTTTATTTAGCATGGTCTGAATATCTGTTAATGCAGTCTTCTGATTATCAATGTAGTACTTAATTTACCATGTTATTGCACTTTCTTGTAAAGCGGTAACCAATGTTGCTTTCTTCATCCGATCATCGCTAATACCCTTAGCTTCCCATATAGCCTTCACGACAAACCAAAATTGGTCCAAGTCCTCAATTCCCAACCCCTTGAACACAGGCAATTTTACTAAATTAGCCATATTGGATGGTGGCGGAGATGGCAGTGTTGTGGGTGAAGGCATATGCGATGGAGGTGAAGATGGAGGTGGTGTAGGTGGATGGGTTATTTGAGATAACCCTTGTCTTATCATTTGAAGAATGCTCTGTTGAGAAGCCTATGTTGCTTCCTCGTTGTCACTCAGGGGAGGTCCAATGAGTGGGCTATATTCATGGCCTGATTTCCCTCTATTCTTGAAGGTCATTCCACTTCGCATGGCTCTAAATATGAAGGTAGCTGCATAACCCTATTTTCACACAAGAGCTTCTTAATCTAAGTATTTAAAGACCTTAGATACTTACCTCGTGGTCCCTTGAAGAACCGACGTTATGCTTCAGTTTAATTGATTGAACTATCGATCGCAAACTCTGTCATAAACCCTCATATGATACAATTGATCCAATGATCGAAAGCACATGCGACCTTATCTTCAGGGGCTTCTAATCTCCACACTAACTTTGGGGTCTAGAGTATTGCACCATCAAGCCTCCACCTTCCTTGGTCATTTTCCAATTTCGCGATCCACTCATATAATTCATTCGGGAAGGAACAAAAGGAGATTTTGTGTATCTTTATGTACAAATATATGTCCAACCATTGTTCTTTCATCAATCGTGAGTTCTTGTTCTCTTGCGTCGTGAATTCATGGATCTTTCTATCCACCCAATCTTTGATCTCCTTCTTCACTGGATTCCAGTGGTGAGACGTCACACATATCTTTATGCAGATCCCAGTCCTAGCAATGGAACCATTTGTTGGATCGATGGGCCGTGACCCAATTTCAATGATAATTAGCCAAGAAACTCCCTACAATAGTGGCCCTTTCGGCATCAATCCGTAGAGCGCAAGCTGAAGTCTCACCTGAAGCAGTATGGGGGGATGTAGGAACCAACTTTCCACACCTAGAGATGGTAGTGGCGTCGTTTTATACCCTAAACCTTCCTTCGTGTAGGTCGATAAGCCTTTGAGGGCTTATCGATATACTTATCTTATTCACCCTTCAGACCTCCGCGAAGGTTTACAATCATCCTTTATGTACCCTGGATAGGTAGATCAAACACTTACACACCTCTATAATTACTCTTTACTTCTATTTTATCCAGATTAGGTTAAGTATTGAATAACTTCGCATGTGTTAAGATGATTTTCACGTAAACAAATATTCTTACTTGCGTTCATATAACAAAGACAAACATATGGATTCCCGTATCAATACAACATTAAAACATAAACCCAATATTCATGATAACATAATAATATGCAAAAGTAAAACAGATCATACATAGACAATTCCAAAATAATTCTCTTTATTGATGTTTCAGATCCTCTTTACAGACTCTAACCACCCTGCGCACACAAGTGCAGGGGTCCGTGCACTTAGCTGCTAGCTTCTACCCTAGGCCTTTATGCACTCAGCTGCAGAGCTTGTTTCCTACACTAAGACTCTTCTATCTTAGCTCTCATAGAACCATTACATAAACATAGCAAGACTCCACTGAACTTCCAAAAATTCCTTAGACTTTTCTAATACTTCCCCTTTTATACAACCCCATGGTTCGAGGACCAGGGGTGGATCTATTAAAGCCGAAACAAGTTACATAAAATAAGGGCAAAAACCCTTATTGACTCTTTACATCTTCATGCTCCGCAGTCACAAAATGCGGAGACTTTACATTTCTTATGTAAAACTTGGGCTTTCTTCCCAAAAACTTGGGCTTTTAACTCTAAAAATGACCCTAGGGGACCTATTCCCAACAATTGATCTAAACTGTTCACCGAAAACCAAGACTGAAACTGCATGTTGTTGACACATGGTATGGGATGCGTTGGCATAATAGTATTAGCCATTCAATTCCCTAGGTGTATCACCTTTCATACAATATGATGTGTGTGAGGTTGAATATTTAAAATCGGTCGTGTGATAGTAAAACTTTGGAATTATAGATATACCATGAAAAACCAATTTCGATATTGCCCCAAGGACGTCTAACATTGTAAATAAAGTTGTCAAGATAGAAACTTTGGATATGTCAATAAAGAAAATTTGGATATATGTGCGCTCAAATATAGTATATACATAATGACTATCATCACAGTGAATAAGTAGTAGAAAGTAGTAAGTAGTGTTGTTAATATAATATATATATATATATATATATATTATATATATATATATATATTATAGATATATATATATATTATATGGTAATAAAAAGGTATATGACATTAACTGTCTCACAGTCTAAGTATTCTCATTTACATCTTGGCTAGGGTAGATAGTCATTTATTTTGGAGCTTCCTAGCAAACTATGCTTTGAGAGATATAGATTTGAGTTTATAACCTTGAAATTTTGATGAAATAGAAATATTCCATTGTTCTAAGTCAATTTAAGCTATCAAGATAGGATTTACAACTACTCTTCAAGGAGGATACCACTTATCCAATACACTAGTAAATGTACTTCCATATATTTTTTCCATTGAAGGGAAGGTGTGGATCTTTTCATGTTTGTAGCTAGAATATTTTTGTTGATATGAATGAAACCTTTGGAAAAATTCCAAAAACTTGTGGATGAAAAGGTATTTCTCATTGCAATTTTGTGTAGTTTAGATTAGGTTTAATTTTTTTACTATTAAATTTATCTTCTAGTATTAATTATTTTTCTATAACAATGAAAATTTTACATTTCATTTTTATTTTAGAAATCATGTTTAATGTTTAGGGATATATATTGTTTTGTAGCACCATATAGTAAAACATAAGTCATTATGTGCTGGGAAGAATTTTTATGTAGAGTTCTAGTTCTCTACTATCAACAACTTCTCATAACACAAATAGTTATTACTCTTTAGAAATAACATAATATGGAGTTTGTTTCGTAGCTCTTATCTACGTTTCAGTATTGCATCAACATTTCATAATACTACACATGCTTAAGATTTTGTTGGTTGATAATTTAAGCGTGATTACCGAAGCTCAATAGCCTTTATTATTGCAATACTTGAGCTCACCCGTTTTTGGTGTAGTTTTTTTGGGGAAATAATAGAATGTTAAAAGGAAAATGAAATATTTAAAGGATATTGAAGTATGAAAGGGAGAGGAAACTAGGGTCCCTCATAGTTTTCTTTAAAATTTTCCTTCTTTTTAAATATTTAGTAGGTTGTCTTCGAGAAGAATGCATTCATCACAATAGGCAATAATTAGTAATGTTTATAGCAAGGCTTTATATTCAAATTGCATATCCAATAGGACATATCAGGTAAATACAAGAGGGGAATACTTTTTTAATTGATAGGAGGGTCCATATCATACAACCAAACAATTATAATAAAGTGCTAAGAATTTGAGGATTCTAAAATTTCTTCATTTCCAAGTTTTAAATTTCCCTTTTACTTCATTTTGGCTATTATGAACCTTTATCATAAAAATTATAAGAAATTAATAGTTAGATCTCTCCTGGGGAGAAACTTTGTGATGAATAAAATTTACAAGACAATATTTGATTATTTTAACACTAGCTATTCTTAGTATCTATATAGAAGATAAGAGGTAGAGCTATAATAAAATTGGACAATGAAAGGTTCTAGCCTACATAACAATATTACAATATAAATTTAATCACTCAATATATGGAGCTTAATAAGAAATTTGAGGGATAAAATGGGATGATATAGGGCTTGACATGCCTCTCTTTAAAAAAGTGTTTCCCCCAATACATGACTAACTTCTAGTGATTCTGTATGAATAGGTCGTCCTTCCATGTCAACTGTTCCATTGGAAAGTTATTTTGTTTGATGAAGTACTCCATATTTTCTTGATTTCTCGGTTGCTTAAACATTCTTTCATGGATTATTTATAATTTTAGTACATTCTTCCCTTCTCCATTTATCTTTGGTAGAGTTTTAATACGTGAGTGGAGTGTAATTAGTGAGTTCTTCAACGAGCTTGGAATGGCGGCCCTAAAATTCCCAAAGAAGACCATAAATAGCTAGAGTCTGAGAAAAAAATTGAAGTAGACTTAGTTCTTATAAAGGTCTTAATTAAAAGAAAAAGGAACTTAAAGTAATTAATAATGCACACTCACCAAGCCAAATAATCAGGAGAACATAAACCAACTATCTAAAATAAGGAACTTGAAACCCAAATATAAATGGGTGGTGGAAGCAAACTTTCAAAGTAAGAAAGCCACTGTAATCACAACATAAGCCACAAGAGTTATTTTTATAAACAAATTTTAGGAGACAAACCTCACAGTGGAATTGTCAAGAATTGCTTCGAATGAAGTGTGAAACTTGCAGAAACACTTACCCTATAATCATAACTAAATAGCCAATCAAAGGTGAACATAGTTTTGTCGATGAGGCATGAAAATTTCTTTAAGCTAAAACAAAAAACCCCTCTTAGAGTACCAAAGGAAAGCCATTAGTGTTTTCAAACTAACCAAAATACTTGTAGATCCAAAACTTCTTTGGAAAGAATGAGGGATGCCTGTGGGGCATGGGTAGGGTGGTTACCCTAACCACCCAGCACCTCATATCCATTCTCCAAATATACAAAAACAAATTTAGCGTCGGATTTCGAAAACTCATATGTGTAGATTGATAGTTATATGCTACTAACTGGAAGGTAAGTGATCACATATGAAAACTGTACTAGTGATAGAAAAATTACACCATCGGACACCTTAAAATCGACATAAATAAAAAACATGGAGTATAGTCCCAAGTCCAATGTCTTAATGCTTAAAAGAGAAAAAAAAAAATACAAAAAATTTATAAACAAGACTTATGCATAGCTATAATAATTAAAGGTTGAAAATATAGGATCTCCTAAGCCATTAGGATAACTTAACAAAATAAAAAGGGTCAGCTCATTTAGTTATATGGATTGATTCCACATTCATGACGATATAAAAAGAAATATATTATAAGCATGTTGAAAGCTATGGTACTAATAGTATACATATATGTTCCAAGGTTACCCCTTAAGGAAATAGCACAATTTCCAAGAAAAATTCCAATACAACAGTAAAGTATCATTTAATATGTAACCATGTTAGCATTAGCATAAAAGTGATTCTAATAATGTAAACCTATCTTGAGTTGAACATGCAATACATTAAGTATCTCTTTAACATGAATGCTTAAGGGGGTGTAGACATATTTTATATATATATCATATAAATATATATATAATATATATTATAATATATATATATAAATATCAACAAAAGGTGCTATGACATAAAATGTAAGTGAATATATATAATGACATGGTCATTTTCAAGATTTTTTAAAAAGAAATTTATTTATGGATTATCTCATACCTTTTGAAATTTCTTTTATATAGTAACTTAACATATTTAGAAGAAGTCGTGTTACTGGTGGTATCAGGGCTAAGTTGCAACACTGGAGCTTCTTAAGTTTCATAAGAATGAGAATTAGAGGTCAGATATTATTGGAAATAAGCTCAGATATTGTACTAATGAAATTATGTGTATGCAGTAAATTTCATTCAATATTAAATTCATGATACTCCTAAAGATTATGTGGAAGAATGATAATGTTAAATAATGCTTGAAGAATAAGGTGATGATGTAATTTGAGTCCTTATTATTGATAAAAGATATTTAGAAATTTATCTGCATGGGATATAACTAAATTATGGGAAACTTTGAATAGTCACATTATGAATAGTAATAGTGTGGATTAAGTACTTGTCTTTGGGTGCTCACTTTTATAATTTTTATAATGGCGCATTGAAAGAATGAAAGCATGGATTATTTTGGGTGATAGAGAGGAGTGTATAAAGGCATGGTCTCCCTTGAATTGTTTAGTAGCATGTTTAAAAATATATTAAAAGGACCTTGTTTCATGTTGAAAATAAGAAATAAGTTTAGTGATGGCTCTTGTTGGGTAAAAGGATGCATAGTATGATCGTATATTAACATATTTTGTATGACCTATCAGTAAGATATTAGGCTTATTGCTAAAATTATATTTTATTAAATCTATTGGAAATATGCAATGTTCGGCTATTTGATTTAATATCCTTATTAAAGTTGTACAAAATTTGATAGTAGTAATTAATACTAATATTATTGGCATAATGATGTCAATATGTTACTCCAATTTGAGTATGTTTATGATTTCTAAATTGTTACTTGTATTTGTTTTTAACATCCACTTACCAATGGTAAATTGGTGTTCATCTATGATTAAAGCATTGTATAGGCTTTTGTGCATACTAAGATAATAACTACGAAACTATGATGAACATGTAAGTGCATATAGTTTAACCAGTCATAAGCATGATTTTAAATTCTTGAATGTTATAAAGAACCTAGAAAATGATAGTAGTAGTTTCTTATACAAGCAATTGAGTTAATATAAATGAACTATAACATAAAGGAAAAGGGTTGTTTACTTTTATATGAAAATACATAAATAGTAATTTATTTAATATGGGAGATAAAGATAATTTGATAGCCTAATAATATAATTCACTCGGGCCTCTGGACTTTGTTTTGACTTATGTCTGAAATGCTCTGGCCCTGTCATCACTGTTGCTTAGCCTTGCTTTGCTCTCGCTGTTGTTTTCTCCCTTATGCCTCGTCTGCACCATAGAATGCGATGCCATACGGGCGACACTAGGGGTTGTCCTCTGTGCAGGCCTTCCAGCCCTACTTTCGATTTGCCCTCCCTCTCCACTAATTTATTTGTCGGCTGCTACCCTCGCATCCACAGTGGGAGAGGGTGTTTTCATGGTTCCAGCCATTGTTTGGGCTCCCTTGCTCCCCGTCCCCTACCACCATGCCTTCTCCCATGACTGGCTCCGCGCTTTTCTCCTTCAACTGTTATCTGAACTGCCCAAGGATAACCACTCTCATTACGGTGATCTTCCATGAGGAAGCCCAATTGGGGGAACCAAGCTCTCATCCAGCGAGCCTCGGCTTTGATAATGCTTAGACTTTGAACCTCCAGATGGGGATTAGCAGCGCGTCTATGCACGCTCTGGATGCTCAAGCTCGCAGTGCTCATGATGTTGAGATGGCGCCAGTTGATCCTAGTCCTTCCGACTCTGAAGCTGCTCTTGCAAGGGATCTGCTTGGAATAGGCTGGTGCCGTATAGTTGAAGAGCCTCCATATCATTAGTTTGCTCACTGTTGTGTTGTTATCTTGCCTTGCGGCCTATACAATTGGGCAAGTTTATGATCAAACTGCTATGTTGAATTTCTGTTTATTTTTGGAACTTTGTAAACTCTGCAACATCAAGAAGATCATAATTTGCTCCCCTGCGTGGGTTTTGGTAATCTGTTCAAGACTGATTTCCCTATCATTGGGCAGTCTCCATATATTTTTATCTTGACAATTCTGCCTTTCACCAGGGCAGTGGTTTTGACTACGGTCATGATGCAATTGTAATCCCTTTATTAATAGATTAATCTTATTTAGAAAAAAAAAAAACATATTGTCCAAAAATGGAGACATGTGCGATGGAATAGCTTATGTATGTTCTAAAAAATTAATAATAAAATATAATAGTGGCTATGTATTGCTATGCATATTGATTGTTTGAAATTATGATATAATTGTGTCATTTTAGAAGTTAGTATTTTAATGGGGGTGTTCTAATGAATTAGAATGTAAACATCATGCATTTGACAAAATATTTATATCTTCACCCTTGGAAATGCATTCACTCAATGTGCATATTGTTGGTGACATCACATATTAAACCTAATCAATTAGGTCTATGATGTTGTAAATTCATGATGTCTTCTTTACCATTTCTAAAACAAAATTGGGATAATATATATTAAAAAACTTGGCATTTCTAGTTTCTTTGAATTAAAAATTCACATGATTGACTTCAGAATAAGTAATGATGTATAGTGACTTATGGTTAGAAACATAAGCATGCCAACCAAAATATATATTGGTTATATTTGACAAGAATGTGTTAAATTTGTAGAGTAGTTAACAACCATGGGAGAAATAATTATGAATGATGATTGTGGTAAAAAAATACCTTCTAAAATTAATTGAACCATCATGAATCCTATTGTGACATAAGAAAAGTCTTCTAGCATCTTACAATTTTAGGGAATGAATAGAAAAAAATAAACTTGACTTCCTTGATTGAGGAATCATTAAAATCAATTTCCCAATGACATAAATTCCCTTAATCATAGAGTATGTGACTGTACAAAAGGAAAATTTCTTGGGAAAGTCACATCAAATGAGCTAAGTATTGTGGCCAGTGAGACTTCTAAAAAAAAGGTAGCATGAGAAGATAAGAAAGTATAGTGTGCAACGAACCTGTTGTTTAAATTTTGGATGTAAAATACTCTGGAACCACATAATACATCATTATTGGAAAAAAGGTGAATCATGAAAAAATGTAAAATGAACAAAGAATGTGAAACTTTAAGCTAAAAAGTATATGAAAATGGCATCCTAGTTACTCCCAGATGCCAAATAAGCATGGGAGCGTTTCAACAGAAAATCATACATGATATATATAATAATTAAATTAATAATTTAAAATATATATATATATTATAATATATACTATCATTTTGGCTTAGTCAATGCTAAAAAAAATGATTCCTAGGTCTTTTGTTTGTAGGTCATTCTACGCTATCGCTATTGTATTTGCAGTTTATGTGTATGATATCCCTAATATCTATGGATGGTATCCAAGCCGAGTGAAGGGCCTTGATCTAATTGGTATGCTAGTCATTTATGTTAATTCATGAGTCTGTTTGTACTTCTATTCCACAATATGTGAGATTACTAGATCAAAAGGTGGTATTTTGGAAATGTTAGTACTTTTCATGGTAAGGCACTCTCTAGAAGTTGACTCGCTTTTCAAATGGAAGGACTTGGATATCCTTAGATATACGTAAGACTTTATGCATCAATACGGTGTTTTATTTATAAATTGATGCCACGGTTGTTATGTGGTGAATCTGTGTTTTCTTCATGCAAATTTGGTGGTTTGGCTCTTGTTTTTTATGTTTCACTACATATTGGAAGGTTACTGAAACTGAAGGCCCTCAAATCCATATTTGATTACATATTTGTCTATTAATCAGCATGACAAAATAGATTTGAAAAGGGATAAGGGTGTAGAGAAGTCTTTCCAAATATTTGTGACAAATCTAGATGGAAAATCCATCCTATTTTGGGTTCGGTCCTCCAATCTTGTAAAATAGTTGAATCAGAATATCCAAAATATTTTTGGCATTCCGATGATCTTAAAAATCTTGATTTTTGTGGGAAAATCATTACATGATGATTTGAACATGGAATATTATTGCATTATTCATTCCTCCTCCATTATCTTAAATTTGAGGTTGTTGGGAGGCTCTCTAGGAACCAACAATCCGAACAATTTAGTTTCTTATGAGGATTCAATGAAAATCAAAGGAGAATCTCAAGCTCATCATTATTAGGTGAAATATTTTGGTTCATTCCAGACAAAAAGCAAGAAGCTAGCTCTAGCTAGAAAAATCTAGAATATTCTCGTCCCTTATGTTGTTGATCAGAAGGAAGATGCTCCAATAATGGGAGTAGATATCCGAAAGGTAAAGGATGTGTTTTGAGTTATCCAATCACGAGCCACTATATGTAGGTTTAACTGTTTCTAGAATAAATTGGAATGTCTTCATCACTCAGTTTTCTCAAATTCTACCCCCAATTTTGAAATTCATTAGTTTTTGAAAGTACTTTTTATTGTACAATTTAACACATAGAAGGATTTTGATTATGTTATAAATGAGGTACCATGTTTTATGGGGAGTGCATTCTTTTTATCATTCCATGGTTCTTAGGTTTTGATTCCAATACTTTGGTGGTTTCAAAAATGTTGGCTTCGGTGACACTGCATAAGCTTCCTCTTCCCTTTTGGCACCACCAAGTATTAAAGGGAATTGGAAACACTTTGGGAAAATACATAAAGACATATTTAGAAAGAGTTTACTAAGGAACTTTTACGTTTTCTATAAAATGTGTAGAGGTTGATATTAGTAAAATATACCTAGTCATATCCACTTGCCTCATAATAGTTTTCATTGGTCACAACCTGTAAATTTTGAGAACATGGAATTGAAGTGCCACATCCATTTTTAGATTGGACATTTACCAAATACATGTGTATATGAAGAAGCTTCCAAGTAGGAAAAAGAAGTTTCCCAAAAATCCAAAGGGATGCTATGTTCCAGATCCACACACTTCAGAAGAAGAGGAAGAGGAATATTTGGTGAATCAGATGAGTGTGGGGGTTCAATAACACCAAGGCACACCATAAAACAAAGGGAAGAACATGTTGGATAAATCACCCAAAGCCAAAAAAAACTTATCGAAGCACTCCCTCAATTGCAGGTGGGTGGAGTAAAAGGATCCCATGCTTGAGAGGGTTCATATTCAGAAGAATAAGCCTCTTTGAAGGTAGATGTAAATTAGATAGCAATTTTAAACACCACTCTCTCATATGGAGTCTAGAGAAAAGTTGAAAAGAATAAAAAAATAAAACAGTAGGATAAGTGATTTTTCTACACTTATACCTAATATTTTTTTGTTAGATTTTTCTTTTTGGATCTCAACCTTTGGCAGGCATGACCAAATGATTTTTAAGAATTTCCAAAATATGGTTTTGTTCATTTGAACAAAATTTCATACATATAGATAGATATAATGGATTTATACCAAATTTGGTAAGTATAAACTGATCAAGAATATAACCTTTTTTATACGCATAGAAATCTTCCTAGAAGAAAGGGTAATCGATCATAAAATATATTCGAAATAGCTTTTTATTTTTCTATACTTGATAGATGCGGTGTGCACCGCATTGTAATGAGTTACAAATTTGTATCCTAGAACCATTGAATGGTTCACTATCTGGTCTATTTGATAACCACTTCACAATTGGAAAAAGTTAATTTTTACTTGAATTATAAAAAAAGGGACAAGAGAGTTTTGATTGATAGAAATGATTGTTAATATTAACTTTGACATCTAACTATTTGATTTGAGTTGAAATACGAAGATGAGCAGGAAATATGCAGACTATTTCCCTTGAAGAAAAATGTAAGTTAGATGCGAGTGGAAGTGCAAAATATTATGGCTTAATGATGTAGCCATCACTATGAAGGGGAATGCCTTAACCTGAGTCTCACTGATCTAGTGTATTTTCTTTTAAAACATTCGAAATTATCATAACTTAATGAATGACAACATAAAAAAATATATTAAAAAAAAGTTACGTGGATACAAAAATCGATGTGCATGCAACCATACTCCATGGAATTTGTCATCCTAACAATAAATGAATGATTAATAGTGGATTATGGTAAAATGAGATTAGGAACAGCCATACCGTTGGATGGGATAATCAACAAAATTTTGGCATATGATCTTGAATGTAAATTAATACTTTAATGGTTAAGAGAATGACAATGGAGATTAGTACAAGTGTACCCATGCCTATTGTCATGTGCGTTCTACTAGCATGATAATAATAACGCGTTACCCATCCATGGTACCCTAGATAAGTATTTTAAAGATCTTCAATGTGGCCGTTTAACTGTAGGCACTTACGAGGTATTGTTAAATTCTTGATTTAAATGAATATGTGGTTACAATAATAATTATGAAAGACAACTATATTGACAAGAAGTCTTAAAATAGCTAACAAACGCAAAGATGCAAGGGGAAAGGACCCCATAGTTGTTGCATAAGAATGAACATATAACACCCAAACACCTTAACCAATAATCTATAGCGAATTTAGAGAGATCTAAATCTTAGGAAGGGAGCTATGAGGAAACTCATAAATGAGGTATGTAGAGAGACGTATGACTTGTATGATTTACTAATGCAATTTTTTTTTGTTTTCTTTTGCGGATTTTGAGGATGACCATGTCACTTCTCGTCTTCCCTTCAACGGTTATGGGGTTTCTTTTGAGCTTACCTTTAGTTTTTGGTCTTAATGGCCTATTGGGAGTGAAATCGCTGAAGGAAAAGAACTCTAAGAAAGATAAAAATAAGAAGAGCCAACTGAGGTATGAAACCTTGAACAAGACATGCACATAAAAAACAACAACAAAATCATTAAAGAGGATATGATAGGGTCCATTTCAATTAAAAAAATGAAACAATTTCCACGAAAAGTGCGAAGTGTGAGAAGTAGTCCTAAAAAATTAATATTGTTTTGTTGTTGCAAATTTGATGTTATGAAATTATGATGTTTTCTAAGGGACCAAATCACTGGACTTAAATCGTCATAGGGAACAAGTTACTAAATCATCCTTGAGTAGTAATAATATGATTGTCATTACTTTATGAATGGTGTAACAAGGGAATCGGTGAAGACGAATCTTAGATAAAATGCATGATAATATATGGCTATCTATTAGTATTAATGATGTTCTTATATTGGTATTATAGACCTTGGATGGATCCATGAATGAAAGATGAGAACGATCACATAACATGTGTTAACACATGCTGGAATTGAATATGCATTTGGAACATCAGTGAGTTTTTACTACATAATAGAACCATTTCTCATATAAAAGTGTAATTGAAAGACTTTGGGTCGAAGGAAGCCACCAGAAAAATGAAAAAAGGGATGAATACTTCTCCTATCTTACTCCAAAGAAGAATGGGATCACAAAAGCCAAGGATAATGTCTCTTTAAGAGGAGGGGAGATGTAGTAACCATGTGAAATTACTTTTGACTTACCTTTTTCTAATTATTATCTGGAAAAATTTAATGACATGTGAGGAATGGTATAAAATGATATTATTGGATAAAATAATGAAAATTAGGAAATTGTGTTAAGTTTGTAATCCTCTCAAGGAAGAGTTACAGGATAACTTGAGATATTAAACCCTAAATATTAGTAAAAACAATTGGGGTCAGTTGTGCATAGAGAGGAAAAAATACGACAATGAAATACTCCTATTAGTTTCTTTGAGGAGAAAAGGAGAAGAAATACAAATGATAGTCCAAATGAGTACAATGGTTGGAGAGAAATCACATAATGTGGAATGTGTCAAAATCAAGATATGTGGCAGATAAATACAGTCCTTGAGAAGAAATACTAGTGGGAGAAAAATTTTGGTGGAACCCCGAGACCTAGTAGCATGTTGCTAAGGGATTAGGAAGTGAAAGTTATTTAGAAAAGACTCTTACTGTGACTTGGTTTTTCTAGACAGTTTGGGGATAACTCGAGAGGAGGCAATGATTGTTGGGTTGACTTTAGGTGGAACCTGAAGGCCTCTTATTTTCCCGAGAAAGGATCCATATAAGAGTGCGTTGATTTATAGTAAAGAAAACATTTGAAATAATTTAATTTGTCGATAAAAGTTCCTATATATGATGACTCTATATTTTTCAAGAGGATATTGCAAGTAAAATGTACATAGGTTTAAAAGCTTATGACCTATATTTTGAAAAGAAAGAACTAGACAAATATTACAAAAACTAACTCTATGATTTTCATGAATTATGACTATAACATGAGAAATTGAAGGTTTATGCTATAAGGAAAATAGATGTTTATTCATGAATTGTTTATTTTTGTAGGGATTAAGTAGTGTCTAAAGTATAAGTACAATTGTGTTAACAATGTAGGTTGTAAATACATATATGTGTGTATATAATTACAAAGACAACAAGACATTGGAATTAGTGGGAATTGTATAGGTTAGAAGGTAATGCCATAGAATCTATGTCAATAGTTTTAAAAATCCTAAACCCTACATGTCAGTACAAATAGAACTTAAGGAAGTGAAAATGTTTTTCTTTTAAATAAATCGTTAGAATTTTCTTAGTCTAGACTAAATGATATAAAGGAATTTTCATGCAAGAAAAGAAAATAATTATTTCATCATCAAGACAAATTAACATAATCATATTGAAAGAGTAGATACACTTATAGAAAATAGAAGTGTTTCTACAATAGAGTAATTATACTAGAAAAATATCTGTAAATTAGCTAATAAAAAATAAAAATCTACATAAGGGTTAATATGGAAGGGAATACAATCCTTTCTTCAGAAAAAAAATTGATTGCAATTCAAAAATTGAAATATGGAATTTGTAGTAGTATATATATATATATTAGTATATATATATATATAGTTATACTCTTATTAAAGAGAAAAAATCTTCCCCAAACAACATAAGGAAGCATTAAATATGACTTAAACCATTATTTTATGGGCATAAAAACAATACACTGTGAATTTCTATAAATATATGTGTTCTCAAAACGCTATACATTTCTAAAGAAAGTCATGGTGTTGGTCATGACCCTCAAGGAAAATGTTGCATAAGATATTATCATACCATTAGAGCCCAATTGAAACATAGTTTGGACTAATTCCAAACCCTCATGGCTACATTTTAAAGTTTAATTGCTGCCATTTGTAGAAAAATTGTAAGGGTATAAGCCAACCTAGAATGAGAAAAGACCGAGTTTAATATCCTCAAGTGAAACTACAACTCCTTCCAAAAAATCACAACCCTCATAGTTCATTCAATCCTTTCATATTTGTGCGAGTTAAATTGCTGCACCTGTAATCGACAAATGTAGGTAATATGTTGTGTAAATAATGAAAGAAAATAAAAATAAAAATGGGAGGACCCTGTAGAATGACATCAGAGGGAAAGATTTTAATACTTGAGTGGAGTGGAATTAGTTTTCCATTTTCTGAGCTTGCAATAGAAGCTCTGAGTCAAAGAATTGAGTTGGGTTACACTTTTTGGTGAAATGAGGGTGGGTTTTACTGAAAAATGGATGCTCGATCAAGAAATTTTAAGCACTTGATAGAACAACTTTTAAGTCATCAATCGATCTATTGAGGCACTTAAAAATAACTCAATCAAGAATTTAAACAAACTGTCGATCGTGTCATTTTCTAACTTGAGTTAGTGTCCCAATCGAGATTTATGGCTCGATTAAGCTATATCTTTCAATCGAGTCATTGGCTTGATCAAGCATTATTCCTACTTCAAAAACCATAGTCATGATATACGCAAGTCATTTTTCTTACACCGCAAGAGTAAAAGGAATTCGACGAAAGATTTCTAAGCTTGAATGAGATTGAGGAACTCAATCCAACTACCCATAAACCCTACCAAAAACCTAGAGACTCAGGTTGAGGTAGGTTTCGTTTAATTTTTGTCTCTTTTATTTATTTTTTTCTGCAAAATAAAATAAATTAATTTGAAAATAACCCTAGCATACAAAAGCTGTGCAAAACAATCCTGAAAGTCACCATGAAAACAATAAGAAACCACCAAGAAAACCCTTGAAAAGCACCATAAAAAACCATGATTTAGGTTTTGATTAATTCGTTTTTAATTTCATTTTATAGGTTTTTTGCAACATTAACATGCTTATTATAAATAATTTCTATGGTAAATCTTATTTTTTATTTTTACATTTTATATTTTTTTTTTGCAAGATTTTAGTGAGATAAATTTTCAAAAATAAATGAAATTTTGTTATTAAAAATGCATTTTAAATTTCAAACAAATTTGATGAGAAATATGCCCAATTTGTTTTTCAAAATAGAAAACAATTAAACTATAGAAGTCCAATAAATAAATAAATTAGGAACTTTAAATTGACATAATGAATATGGTTGCTCATCAGCACCCTATTAAATCAATAAGAAATTTTATTAATTTTTATTTAAATTTAAAATAGTATTTATATGTAATAAAATATTTTTTACTAGCAATACAACTATTGTTAATAAATAATAAATTGACTTAAATAAAAATTTAACTAAACTTGGAATCACAAAAGCAAATTTTTTTATTTAATTAATCTTTATTAAGGAATACACACACACACACACACACACATATCATAACTATAACTATTATATATACACAACACAACTAAATATATAATTATATAATATAACATAGCAAGTAACATAACTATATAACTAGATATATACCTTCTTTATAGTTATAGCATTTCTCTCTCACACACACATATTTAATATTTAACATAATTTTATAACTATTTAACTTTATGTGTGCTTCATAATTTAACATCAGAGCGATGATGCGCAACAACTTTTTTAAGGCTCATGTTGATCTATAAACTATATTTTTCCTTAAAATTTCCATTATTCATGTTTGTAGAAATTTTGTAAGATAATGATACATGACAACTATATATCTCTTAGTTCCCACCTTTATTAAATTTATTAGTTGGTTACTGATTTTGTAACTTACACTTCCT
>APFE030373738.1:110253-150003 GCA_000404065.3 Pinus taeda
GAAGAAGCAATGTCTGGAAAAGGAGGAACAACTTCAGGTTGAGGTAAATATCTTGAAAGGTAAATTAGAAGATAAGGATAAGCTTTTACGATTTCAAGATAGTACTATGGTCTTGGATGATATTCTTAATAGTCAAAGATCTCCTGCTATCAAAACTGGTCTTGGTTTTCATGAATCTATTGAAGGTGAATCTAGTTCACAAAGTAAGACAAGGGACTCGACTACAAAATCTGAAATGCTCAATAAGGAGATGAAAGGTTAGTCTCATCATCAAGCAAGGAAAGAAATTCCTCAAAGAAAATATTTTACTCCTCCTATGAATAATGTTGAATGTTATGTATGTCATAATCTTGGGCATGTTGCAGCCAAATGTAAAAGAAGAAGGTTTCAAGACTATCATGCAGAAAGATCATCTCATTCAAGGTACTTTAATGGATATTGCTTTAATTGCAATATGTTTGGTCACAGAGCTGTTGATTGCTATAGAAGAAATATGAGACATGTAAGATGTTACACATGTAACAAGCTTGGACATATAGCTAAGGAATCCAGGAACAAAGTATGGGCACTATACCAAAAGGAGAAAACATCATCATCACACTTGAAGATGTGGAAGAAGAAAGAAGTACAGTCAGAAAGAGGCGGCACAACACAACATACAGACATAACAGAATCGGAGGGAGCTGGAAGTGTAAAACTTCAGTGTCCTAAATCTCATATGCAAGTTTCTTAAAGAGAAGTCACGTATATATGCGAATTGGTTATGCCATAGTCGCATATATGATTGGTTGAGGAAAGGCAGTAGGGACAGGTTCAGGAAAAGGATCAGTTATGATTCGAGTTATTATTTACGTTGTTTGATAATGGTTACAATTTGCTGATGATGTGTGGAAATGACTTGATGGTTAGAAGTGTTTTGGTTCTAATGATGATGTCTTGATACTTCTTGCTGATATGCATGATCAGATCTGACAGTAAACAAGATGGCACAGGTTTAGGGGGAGCATGTGCTTTTAATACATTGTTGGTGATGATGCTTATATGGATAAATGATTCATCTTGCTATGATATGGTTATGAGTTGTTCAGATGATTCTTGGTGTTACATAGTTGATATTTAGATCAGGTTTGTGGTTGATTCTCTAATGGTGCTTACATGGTGATCTTCATAAGGATAAGGAGAAGTACATAGCTTGAATTCACATCTTCTTTACTTGATGATGAGTCACTCATATGTTGTTGTCGTCATATAAAGATCATATATTACAGTTATGATGTAGGATTCCTATTGTTCGTGGCACATATATGGATGAGGATTGTTTACTGGATACATGGATGGTTATTCAAAGTGGCATTATTGGAGACATGATGTTCATGCAGATCTGGGTGGCTATGATAGAATGTGAATGATTCTGTATATACAGAATTCTGCTCAAAAGGATGAGTTGATACAGGCATACTGTTGGTCTAGTTGCTGTTGACAGATGCTATGGAGCAGATCATACAGTGTCATTGGTGATGTTTATCATGATCTTATTTAGATGTTTGGTCTCTGTTATAAATGTTATGTATATCATTCAATGTAAAGGTCATATCAAGACTCATGATGTAATAGTGTGTCTCTATCTATTGTAGTCATTTGATGAGATCTCTTCAGGTCATGTAACGGCATTTGTTGGTTTCCCCACTATGCCTGGGATGAATGATGCTATTCTCTTATGTTATCATATGCATGTTTTTAGTATATCACCATTGTGATGGGAGATAGATGTATGTATGAGTCTTTGGTGATAGGAAGGTCATTTATGATGAGTCATGTTCTTCTTGTAGAACATCCTTTTGTAGACCTTGCTTACAGTTAGGGGGAGCATGATCAAGCATATTTCAGCAGAGCAGAGATTTCAGCATGTTCTCAGGAAGAGCATGGACAAATTGGTGCACCATGGCATATACAAAGGGGGAGCTCATTCACAGATTTTAGCAGGTACTTAGGGGGAATATGGACAACGGAGTGTATATCTAGGAAAGAACATATCTTGGTCTGCCCTTTGCCTTTGATGTCAAAGGGGGAGAGTGATTTGGTGTTGTTGCCATCAAGTCCAATGGGAGAGATTGTTGGCATTATGATGCATGTGTTGTACTTGATGGCAACCCACTCATAAAAGAACATCTCATATATATATAATTAGATGAATCTACGAGAAGAGATATCAGATGTGATAGAATACATGATAGTGCAAAGGAATCAAACGACAGTTCTTAGTATGACAAGTTAGCTTTGCCATCAAGTTCAAAGGGGGATATTGTTGGCATTATGAGACAAGTGTTGTCCTTGATGGCAACTCATATAGGTGACAGATCATAGTGCAATAGGTCAGTAGCAAAGATTGATGATCAACCTCTCAGAATGGAAGAAAATAAGGGGTTCGCAGGTACACCATTCAAAAGGTGCGAACCCGCAATTACGCTGTTCAGAAAGTGCGGTCATGTCTGCAGGTTATCCAAACAGAAGGTGCAGACCCCAGTACACGTACTTCCATGCAGAGAAAAGCGCACGCACGTGGGAAATCCTATGGTGATCCATGGTATCTAGTCTGACATGTTTGATCCTATGGTTTTGGTTCGAGGTGTTGCATCCAAAAGTGTTGAACCCAAGTATTGGATCCTTGGTATTATTTCTCAATGGTTTTGGTCCATGGTTTGACAAAGGCGTAGACTACAAAAAGGGGAAGGAGATCATTTGGAAGAGGATGTAATGGGTTGAATATCTTAAGGTGATCTAGATTTGAAATACCTGTGATCAGTTGGTGAGTGATAGCTAGATCTGAATCAAGGAGAAACCTGAGTATTATAGAAAAATCAACTGATGGGTCGAGATCTCCATGGCGCATGATCAGATCTGTAGATATGATAGTTCAGGGTATGCTTGAAGACTGAAAAACTATCTAGCCGTAGGACCGCAGGAACGACACGGTGCAGGTGCGGATACCCGTAGAGTAGAAGAATGTGTAGGTGCGTATCTAGCTGCAGGAGCGACACGGTGCAGGTGCGGATACCCGCAGAGTAGAAAAGTGCGTAGGTGTGGATGTAGTTGTAAGACCACAGGTGTGACACGGTGCAGGTGCGGATACCCGCAGAGAAGAAGAGTGTGCAGGTGAGGATACCCACAGATAAGAAGACTGTGCAGGTGCGGATACCCGCATATCAGAAAGTAGCACAGGCGCGAATGTTCACAGATGTCTAGTGAAGATTGATTGATTATGTGCTTCAATGATGTTAATGGGTCCAGTATGAAAATTGGATGAAACGTGGCCTTTCAGATTATGTGTTGTGCTTCAGGAGTATCCA
Source organism: Pinus taeda (assembly GCA_000404065.3). Classification (NCBI taxonomy): domain Eukaryota; kingdom Viridiplantae; phylum Streptophyta; class Pinopsida; order Pinales; family Pinaceae; genus Pinus; species Pinus taeda. Next base: position 113,601 of record APFE030373738.1, read on the forward strand.
GTCTAAAAATGTATGAATCCTGGTACCTCGAGGAGAGAAGATTGTAGGCCAGTGCCTACGTACTAGTATCTTAGCTAGTACCAGAACTATGGGGGTTGTAGCTCCCTTCCAGGAGAGACTGGAGAACGAGAGAGGGTTGTACCTCTCTGCAAGTAGAAGCTTGCGTACTGGTATATGACTAAACCAGTACAGAATATTGTAAAAGGATTTTCTTATTAAGAAGAAGATTGAGATGACTTGCAGCAGGTGGTTCTCTCCCACATTGGGTTTCCACCTTATATCATGGTGTTCATGTGTGTGGCTTATGTGTGATGATCTGTTCTATTTTACTGCACCTATTTACTGTTAATATGGTTGATAATGTTCTAATGCACTCGTTAAGGATCAACTAACTGAATCATAAGAAGTTGTGGAAGTAGCATATATGAATCTGAATATGGAAATGAAAAGGTTTTATTGATGTGATAATACTGATTCACCCCCCCCTCTCAGTATTATTTCCAACAAAATGTAAATGGTTTCCCCTTCGAAGAGGTTAATTTTTAAGTCATTGATCTATCTTTTCTATCTTTTTGTGAGCTATTCTCATAACATTTGGTATTAGAGCTTTATATTATAGGGTTTTGATGCTCCAAACAAGCATCATGGCATTTTTTCTATAAATTTTTCTCTACGAAGATTCAGAAGCTAAAACAATAAACCCATTTGAGCCAAAATCATTCTCAACCTTAGGTAATAATTTTAGATCTTGTTTCTCTATACTTTCAAAGATATGATCCGAGGAAGTTAGAATTTTTGCAGGTTCTAGAATCCTATCTCAAACAAGTCATCATGGAATTTTCTCTATAATATTTTTCTACGAAGACTCAGAATCTGAAATTAAAACCCATTTGATCAAAAATATTGGTGAAGCTTGTGCCGAACTTTTAGGTCTTGTTTCATTATATTGTTGAAGATACGATCCAACGCATTTATGTTTTTTGTAGACTCCGGAATTACTTTCCAAAGAGGTGACCTTGGGAAAATCGTCATAGCTTTCTCTCTTAGCATCAGATTGAAATTTTAGAACAAGTTACAGAAAGAAGACAGATTTTACTTTGCTATGTATTTTTTTCAGATCTGACAGTTGAAACATTGACATTGACATGTGGTACTTTGCTCTACTGAACCATTCTATAATTACATCATCGTAGGAGATTTTTCATAACCATTTATTGAAGAATCCAATATTGATCAAACTGGTGGGGTTAGAAAGAAAACTCAAAGGGCTAACGTAGGCAAAAATTTCATAACTTTAAGATCTAAAATTACAAAGTTACATTCATTTAAATATCAAGCTCCTAAAACCAAGAAAAATAATGACTCCAATCAAGAAAATAGAAACACCTAGTAAGCAAGATTGGATGGATGGTTTGAAGAATGTGATCAAAGCTAACATAAATAGTTTTATATGTGCCTTGGAAGCTTATATCGATGGTATGTAAGCAGATTTGAGGAAAGACATGCAGTATTTGAAGAAATACATGGAAGTTTTGAAGAAAGGTGGGACAAAGCTAGTACAAGAAAGGCCTCCTAATGACAAAAAGGTAGTAGAGGAAACTCACGATGAAGAAAAATAAATGTTAATCATGCTTTCATAGAATCTAACATTGGATTGAAGGCCCACCATATTCCAAAGAACGACATGAGGAAGTTTGATGGCAATGATCCCATAACATGGATACTACAGATGGAGAAATATTTTAATCTACATGATGTGAAACTATTACAAAAGGTACATATTGCATATTTATATTTAGAACCAAATCATTTTTTATGGTATAAAGGGATTTGTTCTCATAAAACACTTGTCACTAGGTGAATTTCCATAGAGGAAATTATAGCACATTATGAGGATAGAAAGAGAAACACTTTCTTTACCAAATTGATAAATCTCAAACAAAAGGGTTCAATGACAGAGCACATTGAGGACTTCCAAAAATTGAATATAAGGGTAAATGATATTGCAAAGAAGTAGAGCATTGATGTCTTTTTAGGGACTTTAAAGGATAAAATTCAACATGAGGTTCGTCTTTGGGAACCTGATTCATTGGAGAAGGCATTCAAGCTGGAAATAAAAATTATGGCAACAAGAAATCCTACCACTCACAATTATAAAGATGGAATTTTTGTTTATCCTAGACTTCCACAACCTACAAGGTTGACACCACAACAATTGGAAGACAAAGGAGAAAATAGTCTTTGTTAAAGTTGTGATAGAAAATACACTAAAGGTCAAAAGTGTGCAGAGAAGAAATTAGTTGACATTGATTGTGAAGACGAGGAAGAAAGGGATCACGAAACGTTAAAAGAAGAGGATATACACAAGGAACCAAACCGAGAGAAAGAAGAAATGAATCCAACCATAACTTGTAATGCATTGGTAGGAATTACCAATCCTCAAACTCTCAAGATAGGAGGACATATCAAGAAGAAAAAGGATAGCCTCACTTTCATGCAGAATCAAATGAAACTATAGGCAGATCAGCATCATAGTGAAAGAAGTTTTGATATATGGTTATTTTTATGAATACAACCATACAAAAAAATGTCCCTCGAGCAAGCTAAGAAGGATAATAAATTATCTCCAAAGTACCATGGTCCTTACAATGTGTTGCAAAAGAATGGCACTATGGAATCAAAATTGGAGCTTCTTGCATCTTGCCGAGTGCCCCTAGTTTTCCATGTTTCATGCTTAAAGAAGGTTATAGGTGACAAGCTCGAAGTTCAAACAATATTGTCGGAACTTGACGAGGAAGGAAAAATCATATTGAAACATGAAGTAGTCATGGAAATAGAAACCCCATAGCCACAATATGGATCAATTTCAAAATATCTCATCAAGTGGAAGAACTTACCCACTGAAGATTCCACATGAGAGGATGAGAATTTTATACAGAAGCATCCAGAAATACTCAAGCATTGAGGACAACACTTTTTGAAGGAGAGGAGCATGTTAGGTCCCTATACTACTAGTGTAACCCCTTACTGTTATTAGTGCAACCCCCTTATTATGTTGTTGTCCCCATGTAGTCCCCATATTGCTATTATTGTGCCCCATAGAAGCCCACTATTGTTATAGTTGTGCCCTTACATTATTATTGTTATGTCGGCTCTGATTATGTTATGACACCTTAGACTCCTATATATAGAAAGGAGGTCTTGTCATTTGTATCATCGAAGAATTATTTAGTTGTGTAATATATAGGAGGTTTCCCCCTCGAAGAGGCTGATTTTTAAGTCGTTGATCTATCTTTTCGATCTTTTTGTTAGCTGGTTCCATAACATCATGTGTGTCTAGTTAAGTTTCAACATGTCATCATTGATACATACATTAAATCCATCATCAAAATTGCATTTAAAGTTAACATATAAGCATTTTGACTCTTTTCTAATTTGTACCATACCATTTCATTATCTAGTGTGTCTTACCAGAAATATTGTCTTCATGTGATTGCACCTAGCACATCTCATGTGTCAAAATAAAACATTATAAGAACTTGTTTGATCGAGTATTTGGCTGCCATGCAGTTTCATTGGTTTTGCAAATTGGTTTATTTCAAATTTTTGCATATATTTATATATTTATCTTCTATGAATAAAATGCATTATTTATAAATGGGAGAAAGTGTAAGGTAGATTTTCAAGCTCACAATTTTTTATTGTGTTTACATGGAACTCAATACTTTGGTTGATAACTTATGAAAATAAACACTCTATTTAGTTTATGACTTTAACATAGATTATTCTACGTGAGTTTATAAATGGTTTTTTTGTTAGTTCTTTCTTTCTACGTAAACATTTTTTTCTTGGATTAGTTTATATGTATTATATGTAATTTGTAGAGCCATCTCCCATACACCCCCAACTACATCCCATCAGAGGGTTGGGAGATATGTTATTCATGGTCAGGCTAGATCACATAGCCAAACTACAGTGTCTTCTGCACTCATATATCCTCGCTCCGACACATGTTGGATTGTCAGAGGTACTGTTTCTATATCTATTGATGATCTTGAGATAGATAGTGGACCTTTACCTATTGCAGGTATATATCTTGCATTTTAAATCCTGTTTAAACTTTATGTGTTTATTTCTTGAAATTGTCTTTCATTTTTAAATCATCTTCATTTGATGTGTTTGAATTTAATGTATATGTTATTATCCTTATAGTTTGTTATATATATCTATATATTAAATTATGTTTATGATTTGTAAACCCTCAACAGGGTGAAGGCGAGGATCAAAGTGTAGTGTCGATCCCTCCATGGAACAACACTCTAGCGAGTATCACAATTGAGAATGTTAGGGCCCAATAGACATGGATCACAAGAGAGCTAGATAAAGTCTCTGCTAGTTAACCTACTAGGTGTAGTTTGTCTTTGAGGTTATATAGCATCAGCAAGTTGATTGAGACATACCAAAGGGCGAGCCCACAAAGCCACCTCCTATATTCCATACATTGGATTAGGAGGCTAGAGATTAGAAGCCCACATACTTGGAAGGTGGTGAAAGAAACCACCAAGAAAATTTATATTCATGGGGAGTTATTTAACATCCCTATGGATGTCATGCTTAACATGTTGGTCCAATTTTGCTAAAATATTTTAATAATTTTTATGCAACCCATTTTGTTGATGATCGATTAATTGGACCTTAGGGCTAGTTCCCCACCATCATTTGGTCCCCATTTAGTTTGAAAATAATGTATATGCAAAGTTTGTGCTACATATGAGGCTGGATTACACGAACATCAAATCTAAGTTTTATGGACCCAATTTGGGATGTAATTATGAACGCGTCAAGGCTTGTAGGGACCCTGTGCATGTAGCACCACCTCTAAGATTGTTTCCATGACCATCTCGGAGCATGGTATTGCTAACAGATCTAGTGGAGTAATCACAACTTGGTGTTGAGACTAGGAATAATATTGCAAATAGCATGAAAAGGACATTAGCTATTGCACGTCACATTGCATGGAGATATGAGCGAACCACATTTTTCTATCTTGTGGCCCACTAGTTATACTACATGATGATTTATATCTCACAAGTCTAGGCCATGACCAACTTTTTTCTTATGCATGTACATGTCGTGATAGCTTATGTGACACTTGGAAGGTGCATGGGCCATGGGACACATACTAGGTACATATGTACGAAATGTTTGACTCTTATTTTCAAAATTTACATCATTTATATTAATAAGATTGTATAAGATTGAATTTATATTAATAATTTCATGATAACGTGCATGCACAACCAAAGTACATAGATGAGGTTTTGAGGTCAACTGAGGAGGTAGTTGACCAACTAGAGAAACCTCCTCTAGTGCATGTTTCCATGGCTTAGTCGCCTCCACTTCCACCTCCACCTCATAACATTCATGGACTAACAATCAAGGTGAATTTTTGTATTCTTAAGATTTCAACATTTTAAGTTACATGTATTCATGCTGACTAATTATAATTTGTCTTTGTCATTTTGTACACAAGCCCAAATGCATAAGGGTGTCGTTGTTTCAGTTATGTGGACATATGAGTGGGATGTTAGGTATGGAGGCATTGAACCATATGTAAGGGAGGACTAAGCCCAGATTGATCAAACCCCATCCCACAAGACTGCCATTTGCACTCAATTTCATAATAGGTAGTGGACTATTTAAATGCACAGTTCAAAACAATTTATTTCTAGATTGTTTATATTTGTACAAATAAATTTTTAATTAATTTGAATTTGAATGTGTTATATTGCAGTATCATTTTATGGGCGCTCACTCTACGTAGTGGAACACAAATAAGAATTCTAGAAGAGATACTTTCTACAGTGGATCATAGATAGTTTGTATATTTCCAAGTCCGTTTCATATGGCATATTCACATGTGATATACATACTTTTAATATTTTCATACAAAGAGAGTTTGTAGATACATGGACATTCTTTCAGTTTATGGATGCACATTATTTCAGTTTATGGATTTTCATGTGTATAATGTAATTTGTATATACTTTAGTACGGGTATTTTATTATCATACATAGCTAACAAGATAATAAAATTGACTTCTTAAGAAATAAACTAAGAAAATAAGTACAATATTCAACTATGATGCAAGTCATTTTGATACTTAAAATGAACTAACATATGTGTTCATGTTTCAATTCAAATACAAATATATTATTGAAATACATTTTAAACTCAATTTTAAAAAATGTCTTCAACTAGTATTGTTCAACTAATCACTTGTTTTATTAAATTTTATTTCTTTTGAGGTCATCTACTACAACTTAGTGATAACACATGATATAAGTCATATGTATTGGAATTTAATATACCAAAAAAAAATTAATGATATGTTTTTAGATAATTTTATATAATTTTCTAAATAGTACTAAATTTAGTTCACTATCAAATGATTCAATCAATTCCTTAACTAAAAACAGTCAATTAAGAGCATTCAAGAAGTAAAATTTTACAAAATACAATTTTGAATTTTTAGTTTCATAGCCTAAAGAAAGAAGTACAATATTACTATGATGCAAGTCACTTTAATACTTAAAATGAACTAAAATATATCATGTACATCAATTTAATATTGAATTTGTAGAAAGTGTCTTTTAGTATAGTCGATATATGTTTTAATTTAAACAATTAATGATATGTTTCTATAATATTAAGCACATTCCTAAATTTACTTGTCTATCCCAACATTTCAATCAATTTTTTATTTTAATACCTTCAATATCACAAACCTCTTCACCATTAGTACATATATTTTTTTTATGTTAACCATATTTTATTTTTCTAATTTACTTATTGTTCTATTACCCATTCCCTACTTGATTTTTCTTTGTTCATAAAAGGACTTACATAGGAATCATAACCTTTACCACATATTAAAAATGAACTCATTTATGATGTATTTACCTTTCCTACATATCTTAGTCGAGACTCTACATATGCCCCATGCTTTTCCCTAGTATATAACTTCAATACGACTTGAAGAAAGCTTGCTATGTAAATTTGTTTCTATTTATGGTATATCCCTGTCCTCGTCAATAAATTAGGGTTAAATGGAAACGTAGTAACTTTTTATTTAATTATCATCAATAAATTATCATGGCACTTAGTATTATAGCCCTTAGACCATGATTCTTGTTGTGCGCTAAACTTCTTAAAAGTGTAAACCTGGAGAAGTTGATAATGGTGTATTTATATGTTATTTAGTCACCATATTGTATTCTTTATTTCACAGTACATGGTTTATAACATTCATATGTGAAACCATATGATGTAGAGGGAAACATGTTTGGCGATTTGAGCGACCAATCTTTTTGAACCAACGTATCAAGCACCATATGTCTAACACATGGGTTTTAGATCTAGTTTTTCATGGACGGCTAGGATGCGTCAAGGAAACTTGATGGTTCATCGTGCATTATTTAAATGCCAAACCCCTAAATTTAACCTCCCCTTTGTCCCATGATGCATAACTCATTATCTAAGGGATTCCAAGTGAATACCAACACATTTGAAAAACTCCTCTATATTTCCTTATATTCCTGGCACCTTCATTGCTATTATAGGTGCCTAAATGTTTAATTTAGGTTTTTGTTTATAAGGTTCAACAAATTTCTTTGTGTATACCATCTTATATTTATTATGGCATAGAAGATGGTTGTCGAGTTTGCAGTCAAACTCACAACTTGTCGTTTTTAAGTTCAATTCCAACCACAATCGCCCAATTGGTTTTCCATTGGCTGTCCAGAAGAGGATCTACTCACGCTCTAGAGGTACGTTTTATTTAATCTGCATTTAGTTTCACTCGCTCTAATTCACACAATTTCCTTTCTTTCATTAATACTCTCATCTAGTGAGCTAAAGTTCTATTTTTCCTTGATATAGAGGAGGAGCGTACTAGAGCTTGAAGTGTCTTCCATTTTCTCATTTTCTGCTCCATGCATGGCTAAGTGATTTTATGGGTTCTTTCAGTTCTCAGTCCATCTGATCCTCTATCGGGTATTTTTGGCCTAATCCCACCTTATTTTATATTTCTCTTCTCCTTATTTGTAGGAATATTTTCATTTTTACTTGATTATATTCAGTTGTGGCATGCTTGACATGGGTATTTCTATTGACTATTTCTTAGTTAGAAGAGGAAAATTCCTCGAAAACAACTTCGTTTCACAGGTAAGCCTTCGTGTTCGCGTAATTTGGGATCGTGAGTGAAATTATCACATTTTGTTTTCAGGTAACCTGTAGCATTGGTGTTTAATAGGTGTGCTTCTAGTTTGTTATCCCTTCCATAGGTATAGAGGAAATATTCACACCTGACTTGTACATATATTTTTGCCCTAGTCCGAGGTATATTGACTAACAACGCTCGCATTGCTAAAGCTTCGTTTGACGTATCTACTCTAGTAATGGGTTTTGTGATATTTCCTAGATGGTATTTTTCTCTAGTTTATAATTATTTTGGTATGGCTAGAAGAAATGACTACTGTTCATTTACCAACATGCTTCCTAGAAATCCTAGAAGAAGGACAATTGTGTAAATTTTACGTTCTGAATTTATACCCTTGAGGGGATTTGTTTGGTTTTCATATAAGTTATTTTGTCATGGCTTCTTTTGTCCGAAATGTTCTGTTCTAGATAATTTCTTGTACAGTAATGTTTATTCTGGCATTGGTTATTCTAGTTTTTCTTCTCCTTGCTGAGAAATACAGTGGGACTGATAAATAGGGTATTTAATCTAGCGTGAAGCCTATAATATAGTGAAGTTTATTACAAATTATGTGCTTTCCTGTTAATATGTATTCAGTACCACAATTTTTTTCATCCCTTTCCATTTATAGAGTCTATTTCGTTCATGTGTTACTAAACAAATGTTTTCATATTATTCAATTTACAAGTTGACTTGCATCATCTATTGAGGTTGGAAGATGCTCATAGAAACTCTTAAGAATATATCAGGAAAACATTTATTTATCTTTGTGTTATAACATTTGTATATAAAAATAATTGTTGAATGATAGAGTGTTTATCTATGCTAGGCTAGCCCACAACATTGAGTTTATTTTAATTTCCTGATTGGAATTTGTCTTTTCCATGTGATAACATAGAATTGTATAATTATATTCATTTTCTGAGCATACATTTGTCAACGATGTGTCTCTATATATATTAATTATCACAATATAAATTTGTGTTGATCTATTGAATTTATTGAATGTTTTTAGATCTAATTCTCTATTCGAGGTCGAATTTTCACTTACTAGTGAGTTGATCTTGAATACTGTTACTCGTCTCCTACTATAAAGTATGTTAGCCTTCCCTCATATTTTATATTTGGATTGGAGCATACTACTAACATTCATGTATTCGAACTCGTGTTTTCTCTTTTCGTTTTATGATTTCGATACCAGTGATTTACTATAGTCACCATAACCAAGTATATCTATACATTCGGGATTGGCTATTTTCGCTTTCTATGGAATGAAATAGCTTAATTATGAATTTTTTTTCCACTTGCATACTGAGGTAAACCCTTATCGAGCAATTTACATAGATCAAATAGATTTGTGAGTTCGAGCTCAAAATATCTTTCCTAGGTTTGGGTTAAGGAAAATCGTAACATATTTCTACCATGGTCATCTCGATGTTCAGGTTTCTCTTAGGCTCCCATGTTCCAAACTTGGTTAAACATCAAAATTAAAAACTCATTGAGATAAAATTCATTCCTCATATGACAAATATGGTCCTAACAATTTGTTTAGGAAGAAATATTTTGTTTTAGCAGTTACCTACCTTGACTGCATTTATTTAAAGAATCACAAATTTATACCACCTTTGCATTCATAATAATCCATATGTAATAAATTTAAAAATAAATTCATTACACGAAGATACCATAGAAACATTTTTCAATTCTTGTGAGCCTCTTCCCCAACAGGATGCAAAAATCCATGCATAAAATTCTTCATATATACCCTGTATAAAACATGTTTAGGTCGATACTAGTAAACAATGTAACTATTTCTTCAATTCAGTATGCAACAAAGTTTTCTGCTATAAACATGAATATACAATGCAACATAATTCTTAGTTATAAACATGATTATAGCACACAAGAAAATTTTTAGTTATAGCCAAACATAATGTATTTTAGACCAAATAGTGAGTAAGATAAAAATAATACTTTAAATAAAAAGCAAGCAGAAACTCTAACCATAACCAACTGAATCTTCTTGGGATAAATAAATTTCCACCAACCTTGAACCTTCAGCACAGGTTCCCCCCAAGTCGAGATCTCCATACCTCGAGAATCAACAACCTATAGTGATTCTACACAAGGTATTCTTATGCCTTGCTTCCCTAGCATACTTTCCTTAGCAGTGTCCTTCTTTCTACGGTTTACCAACTCAATAGCCTAGGCTTTTTCCTATATTTCAAAAAAAGTAACTTCCCTTTTTCCGTTAAAGCCTGTCTTTTTATCATGTGATGATTTATTCACCCTTACTCGTGTCCTTTTTATACTGAGTGATTTAATATATTTTTCTCTCCAATCATCTTAAATCTAATCAAACAACCCTTAGGGATTTTTTAGGAGTGAATTGAGGGAAGTTTGTATTTTAGGAGTGAATTGAGAGAATTTTGTCTTGATCTTATATGTCCACATTAGTTTCTGGATTCGGGTAATGATCTCTTTATCTCAAGTGTTCTTTCCCAAGTAAATCTTGAGTTTTTTTATTAAAATTTATTTATTACATCTTCAAACTTTATTCAAATTAAGTTCAATATGGCTTTCTATCTATCACAACTAAAAATAGTTAAATATAAACAAAGAATATTTACATAGGATGAGAGGGGTATTACATTCAATTAAGAATGTTAAAGAAGTATAATTTTAGAAAATAGCAATTTTAGTTGTCAGATTGGCTTGTAGAAAGTGTCTTTTAGTGCACAATCAATGCATGTTAAATTACAATAATTTTAATTTAGATGTCAAGATGTAAACTAACAATACGTTTTATTAGATTTTATTTCTTTCAAGGTTATATAAAAGAGCTTAATAGTCATAAAATGTGATATATATATATATATATATATATATATATATATATATATATATATATTTTTGCACTTCTTACATTTGAATATCAAGCATGTGCGTAATATTTTTGCATGTTTTATATCAAATTGACAAATGACATATTTATTATTAATAATATAAAATATTTTAATGTTGTTTATATATATATATATATATATATATATATATATATATATATATATTATTTTTTGCACTTCTTACATTCCAATATGAAGCATGTGCGTAACACTTTGCATGTTTTATATCAAACCGACAAATGACACACTTATTATTAATAATATAAAAATATTTCAATGTTGTTTATAACCTATATTTTTGAATTTCCATTTTAAGTAAAATGGACCATATCAACTTGTTGTTACATACTAAAATAGATTTTCTAGAAACCAAATATGTATTACATGTATATAGATATATAAAATTTCTTACATGCTCAACATGAATACTATACACATGACATTTAAAAACTTTAAGATGAAAATATTTAATTTTATCTAAATCTAAATCTGTATTGATTCTAAAGAACATCCTTGAAATTTTGCGTACTTTAGAATCTTAACAATCTAAAGGAAATTAAATCTTATATAGCATATATGTACACTATTATGAATCCATCGTAGATAAGAGGGAAACATTTCTCTATTCAAAATTACAAAATTTCTAGAGTATTCAACTATCACATTTATAAATTTAAAAAATCATAAATTTGAGATCCCTTATACTATATATGATTATGTTTGACTGATACAAACTCATATTGAAGGTTTTTCATTTGCATCATCAACTCATCTTATCAATAACTCATAGGAATTCAAGTCTCAATAATATGTTCATGGTTTGATTATGCCATATTCCATCTCCTTGGTTCACCTTTCTTTGTTTTTATTTCTATGGGATTGATCTGAGATGCTATGCTAGATTACTACATTGACAAGATGTATATTGAGACATAAAATATCTATAAATCATTTGATTAGTTTGTTTTATAATCTTTTAAAAAAAATCTCCCATGAGAAGCATGTCACCAATTTTCAATGTGAATTTTCAGTATTCATATGGTCTCACCATCCTACTTTCACCTGTGTAAATCGCATCAAATAGCAGGCCACACTCCCTTTGTTTCCTCCAAGGATAGTGACAACAAAAACATCACCTACAACCAAGATACAAAATATGTATTAGTTAAATAATCTCAACATTTAAATTTATAGATGAAATTGTTAATGATAAATGAGACACATACCTTCTCTTACATGATCAAAGACTCAGTCATGATTAGGTCCCTTTGGATTAAGAGGGACATATTTCAATCATTTCACGTACCCATGTTTTTCAAAGTGATCAAGTCTACATCCATCAACACCAATGAAAAACTCACAAAATCATGCGAGTTTTCTTGTCTCGATCACAAATATTTCCTCCATGTCTTTGCTCTGCATTGAGTTTAATTCCCTTCTTCCTTCTATAGTATTATAATACCAAGGAATGGATATATTCACGCTGCCAAGTTTAATATTCTAGAAGAAGCTACACACAAGCCTTATATATTCGTGACCTTCATGTCATCAATGGGATTTACACTAGTTGAGCACCTTTAGTGACGATTTGAGTCGATCTATATCATGACTCATTTGGTACCTCCTAAGTGCTCACTTCACACAAGAACCTACGCCATCATGCTCACCCTTTCCATGTCATGTTTCAAAGTAGTTACAAGTATGTTGAATTTTTGTCTTTTTTTGTAGCTGGCTCAACCGATAAAAAGTGCATGATGACTTGAACTTCCTTGCACAAACATATGACCATATCCAGTACTTCCTAAATGATATGCCACTTTTTTTAATGATTCATAAATCAAGTCAAAACAATGTTGCAAGAATAATGTGTCATGCTAATGATCTTCACTGATGTAAAAGTGGTACTCATTAATCACATCATGTGACTCATCAGTGCTATCCCTACCATCAATAGTCAATTGTGCATGTCTATACAGAACATGTACTAATATGGACACTTGGTCTGAGTGATAATACTCATTCTATATCTTTGTTTGAGGAGAAAATGTGTAATTCTTAGCAAAGTCCACCACTGATAAGATTGTGCCTAGCTGAAATACTTCACAAGAATTCTTAAATTTAGCTACTTTCCACCTAGACCTATGCAAGAATTTGTTATATTTATAGATCTAGTTTTGAAAGGGCCCCATGAATTGTGGAATAGGAATCTCATCGTCAACATAATTCATCCTCTTAGGTGCGAGAGTTGAAAAATATGGTTTATTTCCCATGATATACACATAATTCTTCCATCTTTAGGTGACATCTGACATCCAAGACTGTTTTGGATTAATAAGATAGTTCCTATGGAGCAATTCCAAATCACCACTTTCAGTGCATCTTCTCCCACCTATACATATTTTCTTGTAATACAACTCTTTTGGCGACCTTGTGCATAATATTGGTGAAACAAATCACGTATTAGAAGAGGAGGAGGGTCGTTGTCATCACCCTATTTTCCACTCCATTAGCGTGAGAGAAACCCAATATCAAATTAGCTCAGTTGTTTGGCTAGATTGTATCCCCTCCCACCTTTTCTTTTACTTATGTGAGATTTATCCCATGTTAAAAGGGTGAACTTACATAATTGAGTGATTTTTCTTAATTATTTTTCTAAAATATTATAATTATGAGAAAATTTTTACTTCATATTTAAGATAATTGAGAAAAATCTCATAATTGTGAAAAAGGTTTCTAAAGTTTTCCATTCACAAGGAGACCAACTTGACCCACTTATGGATGAGTTGGCTAGGGGTCAATTATTGTAGAATTTTCATAACTTCTCATGTCCCTAGGTGTCTAGATGCATTCACCCAAATGAAAGAATGAGCCTATATAATCTCACAAAGATGGAAGGGGGTAAGGTTGAAGTATTCAAACTTTAGCGCGAGAGCTTTGTTGGGAGAGGAGACAATGCTAGAACCTTGAGGAGGGGATATTCTTTCGTAGAAGGTATATTGATGTGCTTTCACTTATATGGTTAATTGATATAATTTCATTTATATGGTTAGTAAAAATCTATGTTCCTTCCCCTTATATTAGTTTTTTAGTAATTTATATGTGTGATTAATAGATGTTTTGAGTTGAAAATCTTCTACGAAAGATCACTTGCCGTTTATGTTTGGTTTTATTTGTGTGCATTTATTGGAGTGAGAGTGGATGAAAGAGATCACCTGATTGGAGCAGAAGGATTTTGCATCAAGCCAAAAAATCTTCACCAACCTGAAAGGAGGCAAGGTACTTGTTGATACTTTGTAGCATTAGAAATTGCATGGGAATTGCATGCATGACAATGTGGATCAGGGATTGTTATTAGATTCTCTTAGCAATATTTTGTTTTTGTTTGGTGATCGTAATCGGGCATGAGATTGTAGACCAATAACTCCTTTCATGTAAAATTCATTGCAACAAAAATTGTTCTTTCAATGAGACCATTCTTCCTTTGTGTTTGCTTTTCCTTGGGTCTTTGGTTATTTCTCTTATATTTCGATTTTCTGAGCTTCCTCTTATTTTTTTCATTCTTTGCGATTCTTTTTAAGGGTTTATTTGTCAAAATATTTTCATTTTTCTCAGCATATGCCTAGTTTTTTCAAGAGTTCTTACTTTTCTCCCCAATTGCTCCCACAGGGACTCATTAGTGCAACTGGAGGATCCTAGTCACTCCATTACAGATAGCAACATAACAACTAGCCAAATTTAGCCTCAATTGTGTGTGAAACTAGGCTTCTAGCCCTAAATTATTTTTTTGGTCCTCAACAATTTCTATCTCTACCCTTGATCTATTTGAGCTCTCTATTTACTGACTGTATTTGGTCCATATCTATTTTTTGTTGCGTGATTTCATTATAGTTTCTTTCGTTAATCGGGAGAATGTATTTTCTCTTGTTCAGAGCATTGATATTCTTCTTTTTTCTCATATTGGTCATCTGTTGGATCTATTGGTTTTTATTGCTACTCATTTTTGTTAGATCTAAGCCATTTATTATTGGTCTATTTGGGATCTTCCATTTCCTGTGTTCTTCAAGGTTCTCTTGATGATTTATTATGTGTTTTCGTTGAGGACTAGTGTTCTCATTTTTAGATCTCATATTCAGATATGTTTGACTTTTTTTTGTGACCGTTTGGATCTATTTCATATCCCACTTTTGGTTTCTTGTTTCCTTTGTGTCGTTTTGTCGCTTTTTTCAGGCGATATTTTCTCTTTCTTGTTTGCTTTTGTTAAAATTGGTGGTGTTGTTATTGTTTGTGAAACTCTCATCTAGGAAAGTTCATTTAAGTGTGTTTTTGATTTCTTTTTATCACTCTCGTTTGATGATGCACCTCTCACTAAAATATTAAATGAAATTACCCCTAATTTATAAAATTTTAGACCCAATAAGAAAACTAAAAAGTAACAATAAAATATGAAAAAGGGGCCAAATCAATCCCTGAGCTAGAGTGTAAAGAACTCCAAAAGTGTATCAGCTAGGAAGTCAATACCAAAAAGAAAAACCAAAATGCTCAAGTAATCAAACAAGAAAGTTAAAGTGAAAAAGGAAGGCAATGTCAACAAGCTAGGGTTGTAGCACAATGGCTCAACTAAGGTCAATGTTCTACAAAGGAGGTGACAAGAAAAATTTGTATATAGCTGCATGAAGGTTACTAATGAGAGTCATTCACACCTTATAAGTTTCATGCTACATCCAAACTGTGTAAACAATAACCACTTAAAATTAACATGATAATAAAAGCAACTAGACTCATCTTTTTCTTTTACTGGTAGTACACCAACACTAGCCTAGGCTAGGGTCTTAGCGATAGGTGTGTGAGTTAACTGTTGCAAGACTACAAGAAAAACATAGTAGCTTGAGGTATGGAATTAAATCCATTTGAGGTATTATGGTTTGGGAACCCCTTCTAAAAGGAGGTTTAAGCATGAGGTTACACTTGGGGTAGACGGGATGACATAACTCATTTCGCCTAGTTTTGGGTGGTGCAATATATCATAATTAGATGCATACAAATGGTGTTTTTACTGCTTGTTGTAGCACTTGGGGGTAAATTGGGAGGAAAATCTCAACGTGGTTTATGTCTTAGCTATTTTGGATAAGTCTCCTAGCCTGCATGTGGATTTAGATTGCGACTACCCCCCCGAGATATGTTATTGTTGGTGGTAACCATAGTGGCCTATATTTTAGGGATCATACACAGGTGTAGGATTAAGGTCGTCTTCTCAGTACTTCGGAAAAATATTAGTCATGCTCTCTTAGTGTTATAGAAATATTTGGGCACTGCAACCCCAATCACATATGTCCATAAACCAAGGCCTTATAAGCCCCTAAAAGTGTTGTTTCATACCCTAAAGGAACAAGGTCAGTTGATTACATCATTTCCCATAAGTCCTCCATGAAAAACTACTCAGAATTGGTCAAGACTGGACCATACAGACTGCTCAGTGCTAAGCGTGCGATGCATCCCACCTGCCACATGCAAACAGTGTGATGCATAGTGAAAAGCCCTTCTGTAGGGTGCGATGAGTGAGAGAAGACAGATGGCAGAGGCAGTTGGCTAGGTGGAAACAAAGAGAATCTTCTAGAAATTGCCCATTTGACACTTACCTCTCTCAATTCTCCCAGGGATGAGTAAGAGATCATGAAATCTGTAAGTGGAACCAAGAACTATCAAAGAAATGACACTAATCAAAATCCCAGAAGCTGACTCACCCACCTGCAAATATCTATATATGGATCCCTCATCTTAGAGATTCGTAGGCTGGAATTTTGTATTTTGTAACGAAGTGTTGTTGGCTTCTCTATGCAACACTGTATTCTTGGGTGATCTAAGATTTTCATGAGGTGAAGAGGGCTTTCTTGCTGGGAGGATGGCTTTGGGTCAGACCGATGGGTCGTAATGCTCTCTTCTACTACTTCTACCGATAAAGCTATTTGAGTTTTCCTCCATATTATTGTGTATCTTTGAATCTTCTATTGATATATGGATTTGTATGGTTAATATACATCTGATCCTATATTGGTTATGGTTATAGATCTCTATGCTTTGATGGTATTATGCTGCTTTGATTCTACAGGTGTTATCTGAAGAGGGACAAGTGAGGAAAGAGTGGCGAAAGCTCTATCAAGGGAGAGAGGAAACAAGCAAGGAGCCAAGCAAAAGACTGAGGTTGGTACTTTGTGCATCTCTCTCATCTATCTCTCATAAAGGAAAACACAAGTAACTTTAGTTTGTTTGTTTCTAAGATAGCTACCTGTCTTAGTGCGACTAGCAGCTCTGAATGGACACTAGTTTTCCCGATAACAAAATGGTGACTCCTCTAGGGAGCGAATAACTTGTTTTGCTTGTTTTTGTTTGTTTGCTTTATAAACTACATATGGAGCTTGAGGTTAAGCCAGCTAGCCTTCGAACTGCATTTGCTATGCAAGTGCAAAGTAGATCAACGCTGCTACAGTCAATCTCTGAGTTTGTTTATGAACTAAACAACTGAATTGCAAACATCGTAAGTGCCCTGGTAGTAGTTCAAATAACTTCATTAGATCAGCCCCTGTACTTTGTGTTTACTACCTATCATTAGCTTAGCCTAAACCCCTAAAATTAGCTGCAAACTGTGAGCAAAAACCAAGATCAGTCTCATTCCAGGACCATCGCACTGTCTCTCATTGGCAGTCTGGCTACATCGCACCTCCCGTGTGTTGTAGGTGAGATGCATCCTTGTTTCCCTGTGTTACAGGTGTGATGATTAGATGAGTCTGTTTCTGCCTCCAAAT
Organism: Pinus taeda; assembly: GCA_000404065.3. Taxonomy (NCBI): domain Eukaryota; kingdom Viridiplantae; phylum Streptophyta; class Pinopsida; order Pinales; family Pinaceae; genus Pinus; species Pinus taeda. The sequence goes on from APFE030373738.1 coordinate 131,568, forward strand.
TTTGGTTTTTTCTTCATTGTCTTCAGCTTTATTCAGTATTTTTGTTGTCTATGATTAGTATATCACTATTGAAACTCTCTTTCTTTGCATTACTCAGCCTCCATTGATAAAGAATTGTGAATGTTTTTATGTATTTTTCATCATTTACAGTTCTCCTTTGGAAAACAATAGCTTAATCGAACTGTTGTCTTTTGATTTGAAAGTGTCACAAGTGTCGTTTTTAGTCAAATAAAAGAGTCTTCCTCTTTTTGATAGTCTATTACACTTTTTCCATTGTATTTGATTTGAATTAATAGTATTTCAAGTGTCGAAAAAAATTTTAAATTCGAAATCGCAAAGTGTCGTCTTGGTCCTCCTTCCATTTTTTCAAAAGAAAATTGTTAGCACTGTCGCTTTGAAAGAAAAATAATTCAGATATGTACTTAGCATTCCTTTTGTCATTCACACATTAAGAAAGTGAAAAACAAATACATGCATATGCATTTGCATTTAGACTGCTTATGGAAATTGATTTAGGACAGTGCTTCTTAGTGTGTGCTCTCTGCTCTATGTTGAAAGGATTTTACTTCTATTTCCTTAGTAGCTAGGATTTTCATTGCAAAAAGAAAGTAAATGACTATTTATCATCTTAGATTGCATATTTAGGAATTGTATATCTACATCACGCGGTGAACCTTAAAGGCAAACTTCTTAAGAAAGATAAAATGTAAAATAAACCTCAATGAACATAAAAACGCTTTGGAACCTAATGCACAACATCTAGAAGTCCAGGATAGAGACGTATTTTGGCGTCATAAAGCCTGGTAACTATCGCTTTCATCGTAGCTTGGGTGATTCCTCCTCTTTGAGATGACAAATGCTAGTATAGACTTGTGCTCCCACGTACTGTCAAGTATATATTGGGAGAGCACAATAGGCTATATCCTTGATCCGTAGGAAGCCATGTCTACCACCCTATCGATTTTAATGCATTGAACGCAGCATTCGGGAAGATTGACTGCCATACCATAAAAAGTATTCTGCAGTTTTGGGATTCGTTTGGTAATCCCGCTATTTAGATTCCAGATTAGTCACTTTCGTTCCTTTTCAGACGCCTTAAAAGAAAACTTCCATCTAAGCACTTGTCATTTCAAGCTCATTAAAAATCAAAGGTGGCTAGAGTCATCTTTAGCTTTTTCTTGACTCTTTAAAATTGAAAAAGAAAGTTGTGTTAAAGCGTCATAAAATTCATTTAATTCGAAATCACATTTTCCCCTTTTTATTTTGAGTTGATCAAGTAATCCACAATCGTGGAAGAAAGTCAATCAAAACCTCGCTGTCGTGGAGACTAATGAGTCAACCGTCTTTGACTCAGAAAATGAAACCATTCCAGGCCAAGCGAACTCGTTTAACTAGGTCAAAGTCTCCTGGTTTGTTTGAAACTTGTGTTTCTACATCCTTAGAGATTCTAGTTACTCCAACTATTTCTGGTATCCCTGCCTCTACAGAAGAATTTCTGCAGTTACAAGAGGACATTAGAAATGATCCTAGTGTAATGATAAACACTTCTATTCTTGAACCAGCTCCATCTAGGACTGATCCGGAAGGTGTCACCCCTCCTGCATCTGTCGCTGCAGAGTCTATACCTTCTTCGGCACCAGAAATATTTTACAAACCTGACGGTCTACCTCTTCCACCTAGGTTGATTGCTATAGAAGAGATTGTGGAGGATCTTTCATCCAGTACTGCATTGCATTTTGGAACTGGGATCCACCTATATCCTTCTACGACATAAATTAGTCATCCTTCATCGCAAGTTCCTATAGAATCGTTAGGAAATCTTTTAGATAGACTCAATATGTCTGAACAAATATCGACATCTAGGACTGTATCATCTGACACAACAGAAGCAGAACCTCCTGTTGCTACTCTGACAATGTTCACTGGTATACCATCTGTCCCAACTAGTTCTCAACCGCTAGATGAAGTCCACCCAGGGACTATTTCAACAGTATGGTCTATTCTCGTTTGTTCATCCGGAATAATATCGGGAATTTCTTATGTTGAGTCTCAGCAAGTTGATCCTTCACAACAGTATCAATTTGGGCAGTCCAGACTACAAAGGCCAATTTTCCCTTTAAACACTAGGTTGCCGCCATATGGGGGGCATTATGCCTTTTCATTGTTCCCTCCAGGAGAACAACCATATGAGAGTTCACAACAGAATTCAAGTCAAGCTGGAATTGCATCCAGTGGTTGGGTGCCAATACTACCTCAACAACCAAGAGTTGTATATTCAATGCAACAAAATCAACCTGTGTTGAACATTCCCACTACATTGGCTATTGTGACGGTGTTGCAAGTACAAGCGCTGCCTGTTGTATGTCAACCTCAAGTCTCACAGGTCGTAATACAACAACCTCTTGTCACCATGACACAACCACAATTACCAATTAGTGGCTCCTTAACTAGAGTGACTTAGGCTCAAATAGGTGCTATATCCCCTCATCTTGGTCAAACATCCAGTATTTGGCAACAACAAATGGTCTCACATCCATGGCTGGTGTAATATCAACAACCGTAATTCCAGCAAGCTTACCGAGGACCTGACCAACAAAGCTTTGCGGGTAATAGATAGCCATATATTCAAAACGGTCACCGTCATTCATATCATAATGGTTATGCCCATTAGCCTTATCAAAGTTATCAGCATCAAATACATTATGCTGGTATGCAAAGACCCACTGCTCAAGTGATCCCATCTTATCCTGGGTATGCTTTGCCAAACCTGAATCAAGAGTTGCCTTTCATTGCAACTTTAGAATTACCAGATCTAAATCGGCTAACAAATGATCCAATTGCTTACGCCCCTTGCTGGCTGGCGATTCCTCATAAACTTCTGTCAGATATTCCTAAATTCAATGGAAATCTGGGTGAAGATTCATCAAATCATGTGATGACCTTTCATCTGTGGTGTTCATCCACCACTCTCAATGATGATTCGATTAGGCTTCACCTTTTTCAGTGAAGGTTAACTGGTCCGGCTGCAAAATGGTACATCGAATTGCCTAGAGCTTCATTCGATAACTTTAGCACCCTTGCCATCATCTTTTTAACCCATTTTCAGTTACCAATAAGGTACGAAACAAGCACGGAGCTTCTTCTGTATTTAAAAAGATTTCAAAGATTTCCAAACATGATGTTAGCATGGATCATCGCCAGGTATTGCCTCCAAGCCCAATAGAAATATTGTAGAAATCAATGTTCTCGGCCTGGGTGGCAAACCCAAATCAACACTCATCGAGTGTTTGGATAGATAGGTCTAAGGAATATGTTACCTCTTCAGATCTTTTGTCACATGTACATTCTACAAACGAAGGAATTGTTCAGTCAATGATGATAAGAGAGGCACCATGGGAAGATTACCACCATCATTCCCATCTTCTGGATTACAATGAAGGTTGTTCTAGCGACCTTAATCATCATTTAGTTTTTTATTTTCTATCAAATACTATAAATACGGTGGATTCCGAGTGAAATCTATCCAATATTGAAGAAACTATTGCAATAAATATCTTGACCAAACCAGATGTTGTAGAGAATATTCATGTCAGCAAATCTTGTTCTTCTTCAGAACTAGCAGTATATTACGCTCTCTTTCGCGAGTTTAGAGATGTCTTTGCATGGTCATATGAATAAATGCTAGGCATTGACTCGAGCATAGTTGAACACGAAATTAAGATGTATCTAGATGTCAAACCGATATGACAACAGCCTTGGCAGGTGCACCGAAGAAAGTCGTTGCCATCAAGGTGGAAGTTGAAAAACTTCTACATGTTGGTTTCATTTACCTAGTTCCTCTAACTGATAGGGTAATGAACATTGTTCATGTGATGAAAAAGAAGGGAATGATTAGAGTGTGCGTTGATTAGAGGGATGTAAATCAAGCTTGTCCAAAGGACAACTACCCTACACCCTTCATTGACTAGATAATTGATGAATGCACCAGATGCGAAATCTTTTCATTTATGGACGGATTTTCTGGGTATAATCAAATAAATATCCACCCACAGGACGAGTCAAAGACTGCATTTATTTTTCTGTGGGGCACATTCACGTACCACAAGCTACCCTTCGGTTTAAAGAATGCAGGGGAAACTTTTCAGAGGGCTATTAATTATGCTTTCCATGACATTAAGAACATCGTTCAACCATATCTCAATGATCTTCCAGCTCATTCATGAAAGTGGACTGATCATCCACAGCATTTGAGAGCTATATTTCTACGTTGCCGACACTACAAGATATGACTCAATCTGCACAAGTGTGTCTTTCTTGTCGGTTCTTGTCATTTACTTGGCTTTATGGTTTCAAAAGATGGGATTTGTCTCGACCCATGTAAGGTTCAGGTGATCATCGATATGCCTCCACCTTCAAATTTGCTTCAGATTCAGAAACTCCAAGAGAAAGCAAACTTTGTGAGGAGGTTCATTCCAAATTATGTTGAACTCTTGCTAAAGTTTATACGCATCTTTTGAAAAAAGAAGTGCCCTTCAACTGGGATCAGGTTGTGCAAGCTTGCTTTGATTCTCTAAAGGAATCCCTAATAAAAGCATCATTAATGTACGCTCCTAACTATCAAAAAGACTTTAACTTGTATCTAGTTGTAGCAGATACGACCATCGCAATGGTTTTAGTTCAAGAAGATAATGGAATTGAACATCCTATCTATTATTTAAGCTGAAACTTAAATGATATAGAAAGCAAGTACTCCTATGTTGAAAATCTCGCTCTTGTAATTTCTCAAGTAGTACAGAGATTTCGACACTATATCCTCTTTCGTAAAACTACCATTTTGTCAGATTGCAACCCAATGACTTACATTCTTTTGCGTCAATTGCTTGGGGGAAAATATTCGAAATGGATAGCAATTTTGCAAGATTTTGATCTGCAATTTGTAAAATCCAAATCAAAGAAATCTTTGGTTTTCACGGAGTTACTATGTGACTTCCCATCATCGTCCAACGATTCAACATCCCAAGAATCAATTGTGGATGAATCTTTGTTTCTGATATCGTTGAGCGATCTGTGGTATGGAGATACAATCATCTACCTCCAAACCCAAACATATAGGCCTAATACCTCTCGCTCAGAACAATGACTTACTCGGTACCAAGCAAAAGACTACATGATCATCGGTGATACACTCTACCATCGTGGTCTTGATACAATTCTACGAAGGTGCCTCACCCATGAGGAGGCCGAAAAAGTCTTGAATGATTGTCATTCAGGTGCATGTGGGGGGGCATCAATCTGGTTATGCTACGGCACAAAAGAAATGATTCAACACGCAATTTCACAAGAATGTCAAACCCCGTGTCTTCTCAGAAGGTGACTTGGTCTTACTTTAAGATCAGGAATCTAATAAATTGGGAGCAGGTAAGTTCCAGTCTTTGTGGATGGGTCCCTATATTATTAAGCATGTATTAGCAAAAGGAGCCTACAAGCTAGTAGATTACAATGGGATTCCACTATTGCAACCCCGAAACGGGTTGTACCTTAAGCGTTACTATGAGTGACTAAAAATAGTAATATCTTCATATGCTTTTGTTACATTTTTTTCGTCAAGAGTAATCATTTTGGCTAGGTAATCCACTTTTCCATTTTTTGCAGATGTCGAACCTACTGGAATCATTTGTTGGATACATTGACGAAGCTAATCGTAGTATGCGGAACCTATCTTCTACAGCCTGGGCCATCTTTGGTCCAAGTGGCAAGTTAGTGAGTTTCAGAGGGGTATGTATTGGTCAGTCAATGAACAACATCGATAAATATAGCGCGTTGATAGAGCTCCTCTCTAACGCCATCGCACATGGAATACGCCAACTTGTCGTCAGGCTAGACTCACAACTCGTCATTCTACAGCTTACCAACATCTATTATGTTCGAAATCTAGCTATCTATTGTATGTTCCTTAGGGTCAGGATTTTGGAAAGGCGGTTTGATTCTATTCAATATCAACACATTTCCAGAAATTTAAACACATTAACTCATTCATTAGAAAATTATGTGTTAGATAGACATTTGCAACATTTAGAAAAGAAAAGAATTTCATCAACATTTGCATCAGGATCATATAACTTAGCCAAAATAAAGCTTCAAAAATAAAAAATATATATAACTGTTTTTACAGAATGTTCTGTGTCCAGGACAAAATCGGTCATACGACCCAAAAACTCAAAAATGCGAGGAAGCACCCTAGACTAATGGTGCTGGTGATAACAAGTCATCGCCTCTGTGATCATACGTAAAATCCTAGTCCATCGACTCGACACGCTAGTAGTATGGTGTTGTAATCTTAGAGGTAACTCAACAGTCCTCGCATCCTGAATACCAAGGGTGAGACCCTCAATCTGATATTGCAATACTACAAGGGTCTCAGCTACATCCAGATCGTGAAGGAAAACTCTCCCTACAGCCTCTCCTGCTGGAACGGCAGCTGCCACCCTCGGATGCACTGCTGGTCGCACTAGTCCAATATCTGCATGAACACATGAGTTTTGATTAGTCATGATAACATTTAAAAAACAAAAGAACATTATAAAAGCAATATAACAGAGACATGGTTAGAGACTTTTACCTATAACATACCCCCCTCTCTCCAGCTGGTAGCACCAAATCTGGGTCGCCCCAAAAATCCATCCCGGCATATGGATACTCGGCACAAACCATTTGCTGACGGTTGAACCACTCGAAGAAGGCATCATAGAATGAAATCTGTGACTGACCAGCATGTATGGCCATAAGATCGACCCATCTTTGCATCCGTGGTTCTATCGGCACTAGCACTCCGAGTGAAATGTATTGTGGATGCATCAGTGGCATCTTCTCCAAGGTGAAAGCGGTCAGCATAGATCCATAACCAAAGTTCTTGGATCTTCCATTTTTCACCTTGGTAAGCTATTATTTTATCACTGAAAGTACTACATGACACCAGTTGAATACCTTTGGTTCAAGGCATTCCAAGGCATACTGCATATAGGACCTGTTGGCCAAGTGGAGAGCCGTGCTGCCAACCAATCTAGCAAAGGTCAATAAGATAGTCCTCAAGGACCAGTTAGTGATGCCTCTAATACTAATATTGCCATCCCTACTTAGCTTTGATCCATATCTATAGTATCGAAGAATATAATCCTTCATGGATTCACCCCCACGGGTGGATCCTGATAATGAGAGAGGGGTGCCACACCTCAATAAATCGGTCAAAAAGTAGATGTCATCAATAGTCATAGGGATGGATTTACCTCTTATCTAGAAGACTTAGTTGGTAGGATCCCATGCATCGAGAAACTATTGCAATAAGTTGATTTGTTGCCTCATGCTAGATATGCGGAAGAACTTGAGCAAGCCATAGTTCTGCAATGTAGTTACCGTACCTGAATCATGTAAGGAAATCATATCCTCTTCTTCATGCTCGCATTCAAACCATGTAACAACCATCTTGCTCCGATGAATATCTAAAAAACAAACAAGAGAAGAATTACAGTCCTGATTTGGCAAAAAACAGGCAAAATTTCTATGAAAAATCAGTGCATAAACATTCCTCCTTGTGCCCATCGCACCCTAGCTGTGTACTGGGTGGGGTGCATACTGACTAGACAATGGCTAGCCTAGTATGCATTGCACCTTTCAATGCATACTAGGTGCGATGGGGAGAGAACGAATTGTTCAAACCCCAAAGGCCCAGAAGAACAAGAAAGCATGCTCAGAATCAGAAAAGGAAAGAATGCAATTGAAGAGCTTAGGGTTACCTCCTACCTGGTCCAAACGGCACTGAAAATAGTCCACAGAATCTCCCGAAATCAGCTAATGGAAATCAAGGGGGAAAACACCTCTAGAGCTCCAACAATCCCAAATTTGAATGAAATGGTAAAATGAGGCATAAAAACTAGTTTTAAATTACTTTTCACGTAATTCAAGTAAGGTATTAGTTTTTTAACTCATTTTTCAAGAATTTATTCTCATTTCTAATCAGTTTGATGGAGCAATTCAACAGGTAGTACGACCGTCAAGAGAACATAGTGTTAATGGTGAATCAAACATCTCTGACAATTATCACGAGCAGTTTTACGTGAAGTTCAAGCTCGTTAGAAAATAAACCTAGCAATGAGCATATGTTCCACCGGAGTTTAAGTTCATTAAAAAATGAACCCACCTTCGATAAATAACCATTGCGATCACATAATTATCAGCTTTTGAACTTTGGTTGTGTTCCTACCATCACCTCCACTCTTTTTTAGCCGATCATATGCCTCCATTTGATTGTTTACCCCTTTTGAGGAACAACTGTGATGAGCGATTCTATTAGCCATCTTCTTTACACTGCTGTGATTGAAAAGTTCCAAACCTTACCTGGAACCAGCTGCTAACCGAAAACATCACTCATTCCTTAAAAAACGAATCTACTTTAAGCTCTTTTCATCTGACTCATAAAATATGAAAAGATTTCTGAGCAATTGGCCTCTCCAGCTCATTAAAGTAATTGGAAGTGCAATCACTCCTCTATATTTTAATCTTTTTGGACCTGAGGGATCATCACACAAAAAGATAGAGCATTTGTCTTGTTCTGCTCATTAAAACTATCGAAAAGTCATCCCTTTCATATTGTTTTATACTTTTTCAGACTTAAGGGATTATATTACGAAAAAGGAATACTAGAGTTTCCTTTCCGTCTCTTTTTCAGACTCTCTAAAATTGAAAAGGACCGAGTTATCTTTGTCGTTAAACTCTTTAAAACAATAGCGACAAACTTGTCCATGCAGACAAGAGCGAGTTTCACTGTCGCTAGGCTCATTAAAACATAGTGACAGGTTTTCCTGAAGGGCAAATTATAGAACAAGCATATGTTATCCTCGTCAAGCTTGACAAAAATAAAGAGGTACTGGTCAGCAATGACTGGGGAAAATTGGGAAAAAAACTTGAAGAACTTTAATTGTAGCAGTCGCTCTTGAACATGACACTTTCACTCCATCACCATGATTGAGTCGGGTTGGGTTATTCCATTCACCGGTCATATCACCATTGGTCCTCCGTACCATCCATTTTTTGGGCTTAACGCTACGCATCCATTTCAGCGTCGCTGATATGTTCAAGAGAAGTTGCTTAGAGAATTCACCAACCCAGCATATGTCGCATCCACTACAATACCTTCACGCTTCATTCTTTCATGACCGCCACCCTGAACCTTGTATCATCAGATCATTTTCACTTCTGCAACATCATTTGCTCCATTTCGTGTCGTAGATGTGGGATTCATTAAGGCCATCCTACGACGGGTCACTTCTTGTCAACATTACCTCATTATCCAAGAAGCTGACTTAGGAACAACCCTTTTAATACTTTGAAGCTTGCATGCCTCAATGGCAAGTTTCTCACTTCTGGTGACAGGTTTATATCAATATCCTTCGACTGAAAGATTTTGCATGGTGTTCGACATCAACTTATGTATTCGCACCACATGAATTGTACTGCAATACCTTGAGGGTCATTATCATTATCGGTGATTCCTCTCGTGCCGATTAACAACTTACATCATTGGCTAGTAATCAGATGATGTATTTCCATGTTCGACTTCAAAACATCTTTTCACATGGATCGACTTGTACTTTGGGAAAAGATTGAATGATTTTGAAGACCCTGGATCTAGTTTCATCCATCCGGGTTGCAATATATTCAGGAAAATAAAGACATCAAATGTACATCATAGCTGCAAAAATAATCATCCAAGCTAAGGGATGATGGCTCTACTAGAATCATTAGTCTGCCACACAAATGGTTGTCTATCCTATGTACATGAAAACAAATTTACAAAGATGAGCATGGGAATTCCCAGCTTAGCTAGATCATGAAATATTATGAAGATAATGTATTGTATTGTATCTTATTAGAGGTCACCTTCCAGTTCGGAAAACCTTGGATCCTCATGATAAAGAATTTCACCTGAAATCAAAATATTTACGACCTCATGCTTTAGGGGGCAACTATTATAGACATATTTGGGCACTGCAACCCCAATCATATATGTCCATAAACCAAGGGCTTATAAGCCCCTAAAAGTGTTGTTTCATACCCTAAAGCAACAAGGTAAACTGATTACATCATCTCCCAGAAGTTCTCCATGAAAAACTACTCAGAACTGGTCAAAACTGGACCATACAGACTACTCAGTGCTAAGGGTGCGATGCATCTCACCTTCCACATGCAAAAAGAGTAATGCATGATGAAAAGCCCTTCTGTGGGGTGCGATGAGCGAGAGCAGACAAATGGCAGATGCAGTTGGCTAGGTGGAAACCCAGAGAATCTTCTAGAAACTGCCCATTTGACACTTGCCTCTCGGAATTCACCCAGGGATGAGTAAGAGGTCATGAAATCTCCAAGTGGAACCAAGAACTATCAGAGAAATGACACTAATCAAAATCCTAGAAGTTGATTCACCCACCTGCAAATATCTATATATGGATCCCTCATCCTAGAGATCCAGAGGTTGGAATTTTGTATTTTGTAAGGAAGTGCTATTGGTTTCTCTGTGCAACATTATATTGTTGGGTGATCTAAGATTTTCATGAGGTGAAGAGGGCTTTCATGCTGGGGGATGGTGTTGGGTCAAACCAATGGGTTGTAATCCTCTCTTCTACTACTTCTATCAATAAAGCTATTTGAGTTTTCCTCCATATTCTTGTATATCTCTAAATCTTGTATTGATAAATGCATTTGTATGGTTAATGTACATCTAATTCTATATTGTTTATGGTTATAGATCTCGATGCTTTGAAGGTATTATGCTACTTTGGTTCTACAGGTGTTCTTTGAAGTGGGACAAGTGAGGAAAGAGTGGCAAAAGCTCTATCAAGGGAGAGAGGAAGCGAGCAAGGAGCCAAGCAAAAGACTGAGGTTGGTACTCTGTGCCTCTCTCTTGTCTATCTCTCATAAAGGAAAACACAAGTAACTTTGGTTTGTTTGTTTCTTAGATAGCTACCTGTCTTAGTGGGACTAGTAGCTCTGAATGGACACAAGTTTTCCCGATAACACTTAGTCACCTGCGGGGATGTTCCATGGCTATTGAGGACACTTGAACCAAGTTTGCAACTATAAGGGCTCGGAAGCAGGTTACTAGTATGACTATTCCACTACCACCTTCTTTGTATTTTGTTTTTGTGTGACTATCTTTTAGGATGTTTCTAGTGTGTTTGTTTGGTTTTAGTCATTAGTTTTTTCCTTATGATGTTTTCACTAACATTAGCCTTGTTAATTTATAAATACTCACCCTGGATTAACCTAATCATCATCAATCACATCGTATTCATGGTTTGCCTCCTAAACAGGGTTGAATTATTACTCCTACATGGAGAGTTCCAATCGGTGCTCAAGACTTAGACCAACACATAGTTGTGGAGTCTATACCTGGTCCTCCTAGTAGTGATCTCATTTCCACTGAAACTGTGGTGGATGATTCTTCTTCTCTTGCCAATCAACCTTTGGCTAATCCACTATGACCCGAGTTATTATAGATGAATCTTGGCAGTTCTACACCTAGACATACTTTTGTATCCATGTCAGTCGTTTATACTATGTCATTGTGTGAGTCAGCCTTACTATCAACATCAATAGTTTGAGCTTCCATGTGATCTTTTCCACATCTCAGTGTGGCCATTCATACTCTTTCATCCGCACCTCTTACATCTTCGTGGGACATCCTTCCAGTCTCATCTATGACTACCATGTCTTTACCTACTTTCTCCATGCCCAACTCATCTATGTCAACTTGGGGTCCCAACCCTAGTCAACTTAGAGGATTAGGAGTCTTTAACCCTCACCTTGTTGAGCCAAAAAATCATGTTCCTTCATTGAGTCTGGTCACTTGCAGAAATTTGTGGGGGGTATCAATATTTATTCCTAGTCAAGATGGGGGAAACGCTCCTTTTAACATATGACATGATTGGTATATTTCATTGTTTGGAGGGATGCAACCTACTAGTAATTTTCTTGGAGGGGTTAATTTACCTAAGGGAAACCATGTTCCTGGTGTCGTCACCAATCTTGGTTACTCTCCTTATGCCAATACTACTAGAAAAGTCAGTAGATCCTATCATCTTAGGTATAACCCCGTGTGAATTCATTCTCTTGGGAGTCCTTTCCTCTCTGGGGCAACATATCCTACTTCTCAACCTCAATTTGTTCAACCTCCGTACCAGGGACAGTACCAACCTCAATATGGTCCTGCTGCTCAGCAACCAACCTACCAGTATCAACCGTATCCTCGGTACACTTATCAACAACCTCAACAACCCCAGTATGGTTAGGTTAATCCTGGTTTTCCGGGAGGATACAATATCCCGAACGCGATTCCTGTTCCAAGTTATCCTCGATATCCTCCTCCTGCGGCTGGTTTAGAGACCCCAAGTTTTAGAGATCTAAACCGGCAATTGCCTTTTGTCGCAACTTTGGATTTACCAGAATTGACGCGCCTAACGAATGATCCAATCAATTATCTTCCGTATTGGCCGCCAATGCCGAATAATTTGCCCAGTGACATACCCAAGTTCAAAGGTAAGTCTGGAGAGGACCCGTCAAATCACGTGATGACTTACCACCTCTGGTGTGCATCAAATTCTATCTCGGATGATTCGATCCGCTTACGTCTTTTCTAGCATACACTCATTGGTCTCGCGGCCAAGTGGTAAATTGAGTTACCATGGGCCTCTTTTTACAATTTTAGCCAGTTAGCCACATCGTTCTTAACCCATTTTCAGTTGCCGGTCAAATATGATAACAGCACGGAGTTACTAACTTCACTAAAACAATCGACGTCCACGTATATTTTCGATCATATTCATGAATGGAGACGTTGAAGGAGGTTAGTGAAAGTTTTTATTCTGGACCAAATCTTAGCTGAATGGTTTGTTAAATCATTGTTACCAAAGATTATTGAAGATGTAGCTAAGGCTGGTGTAGTTACTGAAGAGGAAGTAATTGCTCAAGCGTAGTACCTTGACTTGGTTTATACTCAGTCGGGTACTTTACACGAGAAGGTCCCAGATCTTCCAAGTTCAAATCAAATCGCTGCTCCACCTTCGGGATCCCATGCCGCTAATGGTATGATCGGTACGGTGAACACCAAAAGTAAGAAGAAATCTTCAAAGAATTCTTCTCGCATAATCACCCTACCTGATTCCCCGACAGGTGAATCTTCACCTGAACTTTCCGCCGATATTCACGCCGTAGAGACATCTAAGGTAAAATCAAGAAACGGTGGAAAGAAGAAAGGAAACAAGAAAAATAAAGCAGACAAAGCTCCTAAGGAGAAATCAAAAAAGTCAGAAACCAACGACGAAAAGCGCAAACCTAAATATCCTTGTCTTATATGTGAAGAAGATCATTATACCAGGGATTGCCCACATCGGGCTGAGGTTGTGAAAATAGTCAAAGGTTCCGAAACTCCTGCTGTTTTGAAAGATCCATTTCCAAAGCAGGATACTAAAATGATAGGTTCTTCCTCGAGTACCAGTGAAGCACCCATTTTGTTGATGTCTCATGTGAGGATTGCGACTCAATCGCAAGATTATGGTAGTAAGAATCCTGTTGATGGTAAGGAAGCAGAATCTTCTCACTCTAACCCATCAACCTCAGCTCCTGGCCCCGATTCACTACAAATTGAGAAACCTAACCCTGACTTAGTAATCAAACTGCCCACCAAGGGTATACTTCGAAAGTCTTCTTCCAATCCACATGCGAGAGCAGCTCAGAATTATAACATCGTTGAGGATTTAGCTGTTTCACCCTCAGCGATGTCGGCTCTGGAAGTGCTGCAATCATGCCCAGCACAAAGAAAATTACTTTTGTTGGCTATCAGAGCTGTTGATCTTCATGATCCAAACCTAATAATCTTTGATCTATAAAATAGTACACCACGTCTACCTCATCAGATGGCTTTCCAGATTCCAGTGATAGTAAAAAACATGCCTGTTCATAGGACTGTAATTGATGAGGGAGCTTCCACGTGTATTATGTCGAACCAGTGTTGGAGATCGCTTGGTTCTCCTTCACTGAACCAATCCCCCACCATCCTTAAGGCCTTTGATGGCCGTGGGTTCCGTCCATTTGGTATTTTACAGGATTTGCCTATAGAGGTTGAAGGAAAAACCGTTAGTCTAGATGTGGAGGTGGTTGATGCCCCTCTAGACTACAACCTTATTTTGGGTCGAAGTTGGTCATATGCTATGACGGCGGTTGTGTCATCGCTCTTCAGAGTCATAAAGTTTCCATTATAATGGAAAGATCGTGACAATTGACCAGCTGGCTTACTTTGCATCTGACCCTGCCTCTTCAGAGAGTATCCAGCATGTCGGTAAAACGAACATCCCTTATAGGGGCGTTGGCGTAGGTTTAGTTAAAGATTCTGGGTTGCTAGGAACTTTTCCTTTTCCTCCAATCAACGCATCGTCTTCATTTGCATCCATTCATATGATTACATCAGACACCATTGTTTACGGCGATCCTTGGATTGTCCCTTCCAAATCTGAGATAGACTCATTTGGTAATGCTATGCCTCTGAGTCCATATGAAAATGCTTATGAAGTTGTAGTGTCTTTTACCGACCCGCTTTCAACCAAAACTGACCAAATGAATGTGGTCCATGAGGACTCACTTTTCACATCGCCCTCAGAGTTAATAACGTTTCCCGAAGTTGTGTCATCTAACGAACACCTTCGTGAAATCCTATGTGTAGAAGATTTACCATGGGAAGATCTTCATCACAGATCTTCGTTCTTACCTGAGGATGATCGTTTCGAAAATGATTTCTCATCCATATTTACCAGTGAACATGTCAAAGACGCTCAGAGTCCAATGAAACATCCTGATTCAGAGTTGAATTTAGGGAATATTTCTCGCACTATTCCCATTGACATTTCAGTGAAGCCCGGAATTGTTGAGAACATTCATATAGGTGCCTCGTGTACAGATGACGAGATCCAAACTTGCAAGGCCCTATTCCAAGAATTTTGTGACGTATTTGCTTGGTCATATGAGGAGATGCCAGGAATTGATCCCGCTATTGTTGTCCATGAGATCAAGGCCTACCCGGATGCTAAACCCGTCCGGCAACGGTTGCGTCAGATACACCCTCGAAAAGCGGCTGCCATTAAAGCAGAAGTCGAAAAGTTGTTGAAAGCAGGTTTCATTTATCCAATCCTGTTAACAGATTGGGTATCAAATATTGTCCCTGTTAACAAAAAGCAGGGAACAATAAGAATCTGTATTGGTTATAGGGATATAAATCGAGCTTGTCCCAAGGACAATTATCCAATGCCCTATATCGAACAAATAATTGATGATTGTGTCAGAAGCAAAATGTTTTCCTTTATGGATGGTTTTTCAGGCTATAATCAAATCAATATTCTACCTGCCGACCAACCAAAAACGGCATTCATTTGTCCATGGGGAACATTTTCTTACTGTAAATTACCCCTTTGGACTCAAGAATGTCGGAGCCACTTTTCAACGGGTGATGTCTTATGCATTTCATGACATCAAACACATTGTGCAACCATATCTAGATGATTTTCCTGCTCATTCCTTACATCGAGCTGATCACCTCGTTCATTTACGAGCAATATTCATGAGGTGTAGGCATTATCATATCCGTTTAAATCCGCACAAGTGTTTGTTCTGTATAGAAGCGGGTCGATTGCTGGGATTTTTTGTTTCCAAAGCCGGCATTTGTGTCGATCCCTCGAAAGTCGAAGCAATCATCAATTGCCTCCTCCTTCGAGTTTACGCCAACTCCAAAGTTTGCAAGGGAAAGCGAACTTTCTACGCCGATTCATTCCAAACTACGCCGAGGTCACTAAGGGTTTTATCCGATTGTTAAAATAGAACGCTCAATTCTTTTGGGATGAGATTGCTCAGCAGTCTTTTGATACACTTAAACACGCGTTGACCCATGCACCGTTGTTGTATCCTCCCAATTACAATCTGGATTATTTCTTATACCTCGCCGCTTCGCATTCCACTATTGGAATGGTGCTAGTCCAGGAAGATGAATCCGGAGCAGAACATGTAATATATTATCTTAGTCGGACCCTAAATCCAACCGAGTTAAAATATTCACATATGGAAAAATTGGCCCTGGCAGCTGTTCAAGCTGTCCAGCGTTTTCGTCACTACATTCTCCTTCGCAAAACTACTGTGATCTCTGATTGCAACCCCATGATTTATATTTTGACAAAACAATTACTAGGGGGAAAGTACTCTAAATGGATCGTTATCCTGCAAGAGTTTGATTTGGAATTCGAGAAATCCAAGTCTAAGAAATCCTTAGTTTTCACGGAGTTGATGTGTGATTTCCCGCGTGCTGACACAGAAACAGTGGCAGAAGAGTCCATCATAGACGAATCTTTGTTTCTTATCAGCACTTTAGATCTGTGGTATGGAGATATAATCGTCTATCTCTAGACCCAATCCTTTCGGCCTGAACTTTCCAAGCCAGAGCATCGAAAAATTCGATTTCAGTCCTAACAGTTTAAAATTATTGGAGATACTCTTTATCGCCGTGGGGCAGATTTGGTTTTTTGACGTTGTTTAACTCATGAAGAAGCTGAAAGGGTTCTGAATGACTGTCACTCTGGAGCGTGTGGTGGTCATATGTCTGGGTATGCCACTGCCCAAAAAATATTGCAGTGCTGGCTACTTCTGGCCGTCTTTATTCAAAGATTGTATTATCGCGGTTCGAAAATGCCACAATTGTCAGGTATTTGATTGAAAGATACGCGCACCACTTGCTCCTCTCCACCTTATAATTACCGTCGGTCCTTTCGCCAAATGGGGTATGGACTTCATAACTTGTAACCCTCACTCAGCCGGGGGGCATGCGTATATCATCCTCGCTGTTGATTATTTTACTAAATGGGCCGAGGAGATGCCTACATTTGAGGCAGATGGTAGAACAGCAGCAATTTTCGTTTTCAATCATATTATCGCTAGGTTTGGTGTCCCACAAGCGATCATTACTGACCATGGACACCATTTTCGAAACGTCATGATGACCGAACTTACAGATCAGCTTGGTTTACGCCACAATAGCTCTACTCCTTATTATCCGCAAGCCAACGGTCTGGTTGAGTCAATCAATAAAGTTCTAGTTTTCATGATCCGACGAATTATCAGTATTCATCGGTCGAATTGGCATAACATGTTATTTTCAGTGCTATGGGCGTATCGAACCTCAGTGAAAACATCAACAAGGTTCACTCCTTTTCAGCTAGTTTATGGCTTGGAATCTATGTTACCCATTGAATGCGAAATCCCATCACTTCAAATGGCTGTCGAATTACTCCCAGCTACGTCCGAAGAGGAAAAACGTTTATTATACTTAGCTAAGTTAGATGAGACTCGTCACGATTTCGCATTGGCAATCGAGACTCATGCGAAACGAATGAAAGCTCAGTATGATAGAAATGTGACCCCTTGAAATTTTTCGGAAGGAGACCTAATGCTTTTATATGATCAAGCCAACGATAAACTAGGTGCTGGAAAATTCGTCCCTATGTGGCATGGGCCCTACATTGTCAAGCGAAAGCTAGCAAAGGGGGCATATGAGCTAGTTGATTTTGACGGGACTCTTTGGGTAAACCCAGAAATGGACTTTACCTAAAGAGGTAATATGCTTAAATGCAGGGTATGGAGAATCGTTAGTTAGGTTAGGATTTCTTTCTAGTTAGGTCTTCTTTCTAGCTTGAGTGTTTATTAGCCTAGACAGTGTGCTTAGCTTAAGAGAGTGTGTTTTTCGTCATTATTCTGGCTTATCTTGGTTTTACTCTTCATATTTTAGATGTCGAGCCTCTCCAAACGTACATTGATTTGCTGATGGTGCTTGTCGTAGTACACGGAATATCTCTTCCGCAGCTTGGGTTATCTATTCACCCTCTGACGAGTTAGTTTCTATGCATGGGGTGAGCCTCGGTCAAACAACAAACAACATTGCAAAATACAGTGCAGTGATTGAGTTATTGTCTGAATCTATTTCATTCGGGATTCGACGTTTGATTGTGAGGTTGGATTCGGAACTTGTTGTAATACAGCTTAATCAATTTTATGCCATTAGAAATCCTGTGTTATTAAGGTTGTTTTTTGAGAGTGCGTCTCTTGGAACGTGAGTTTGATTACATTGAATATCAACATATTCCAAGGTCTCTAAATACATTAGCAGATGCAATTGCTTCTCGAGTTTTAGACAGACATTTGAGATAATTGTAAATTTAAAAAACATTTCATCATACATGTGAACAAGATAAGCCGGTAAAATGATATATATATATAGATAGTGTCAAAAAATATACATCGTCCTCGATCATAGGTTGAGAAACACCCTATGATCGGCAAAAATGATAAGTACAAAAAA
>APFE030373738.1:153224-168045 GCA_000404065.3 Pinus taeda
AGCATGGTGGGCAATCTACACACCAAGAAACATGTATTAGAAACCATGAAATAAAAAATTTATGGTTCAATTTGAAGGTTGGGGTTTTAAAATGTGCTTTGCACGGGGTACGCACCCCGCCTTCAGAAACAGAGCGTGGGTACGCACCTGGTCTGAAGGTAGGTTGCGTACCCCGACCATTTTTCCTTTAAGAAAAATGTCGGGGTACGCAGGTTACCCATGGGACACCTGCGTACCCCGAGGAGCGCATCCCAAAACCCCAAAGCCCCCAAAAAATCAAACAAGGGCTAAAATTAAAATTCTAAACGGATGAAATTGAAGAGGAGGATGTCGTGGAATACCTGAAAGAGACGGTGCTGAAGCGAAAAGGAGTCGCGCAGTCCACGCATATCTCTGGTTGATTTGAGGAAGCTCTGCTTCAGCGTCCACTTCGATAAATTCAAGTAAGTTACGAAGTCCATCATCTGTTGAAGTTTTGGTATCAGAGCCCTGTTCTAGTCCTGAGTCCGTAATCTATAGACAGAGCCTAGAGAAAGCCAGGCAGCCTTCGAAAAGCATATTTGTTACACATTGTGCTGAGTAGATAAATGCTTTCTTTAGTCAATCTCTGATTTAGATTATCACTATGGCTCATCTCTTACGATCATTTTCCTCGATTGATTGAAAAGTAATTACTGAAGTTTCGTCTAGATCGGTTGAGTCTAAAGTAAATGAAAATGAAAATCATGAAATAGTCGAAGATCCATCCAAATGGACTCCTCCTGCTTTGCATGCTACAGATATCTATAAGCTACCCATGACTTTTATCCTGAAAAGAAAAAACTTTCTGAAAGAGGTAGAAATAACGATAAAGATCTCTGGTCCTTCTACCCAAATTCTGGCCTTAAATCTATTTTCTGATGATGAAATTAAAAAATTTCGCCAGTATGCTAAAGAAGGAAAGTATTATTATCTGCATTTTGGAGGAATAAGGATAGGTCTCGCCCCTCTGTTTCGTCATGGAATAAACACTCCTTGTATTGCTGAATTGTTTGATACCCGTCATGGAAACTATGAGCATGCTAGGATTGGAACTATTATGGGAAACTTAGCCACAGGTTGTCAATATGGAACAATATATCCTGATTATGCCATCAGCCTGAATCATGTACATTTAAAAGATTGTTGGAAATTATTAACTGGGGTTCAAGGGATAAATATGGTAGAAGAAAGTGAATATCTCTCTATAATTGGACAAGCTTCATTTCAGCTTACAAATACTGCACATCCAAAGCTAAAACAGCCTGTTTTAAAGGATTGTGTCATTGTTGGCCTATCCAATGCCCAAGTAGAAGGTGTTTTGTATGATCCTGCTGAATTACCCGGAAATTGGTATTTCCAATATAAGTCCATAGCTGATGAGAGGAACCCTGAACTAAAAGTCAAACGAGTTACTATTGACAATGGCCAAGTCAAATTGATTCCTCCAAAGCCAAAAGTACCTCGTCCGATCGTCAGGCAGAAACGATATGTGTTTCCTATTGCTCCAACTGATGCCCCTCCTAGCAGTCATGATTTACATACTTTTCAAGAGGTCGGTCAAAGTGAGCCCTTGTTATCTTCCACTGAATTGTATATACCAGAATCAAAGCCTTTTTTACCCACTGTAAATAAGATGCATCGTATAGGTTATTTTTCTCCTGTTGAAGAATGGCAGTATGCCAATCGTAGATATGTCAAAGGTGGCAAGTGGCCTCCTCGTACTAAGTTTTGTACTACTTCTTCATCTTCTCGACAACCACCCACCCGCGCAGATTGTGCTCCATTAATAGAACATAATGCACAAAATACAAATGATCTTGATCAGGTATATTAGATCGGCAATTATCTGACCACATGGTGTGCTCATGCCAAAGATGTTTTAGATGATTTAGGAAGTCAAAGTGACCTAATTCTAGCAAATCTAAAACTTCTACAAGAAGAACAAACAGCTGATCAGCAACGCAAAGAAGAAAAAGAAAGAAGAAGAAGAGAGAAAAAGAAAAAAGAGTCGCAGCCTCCAAAGTTTTCTAGAACTATGGAAATCCCTCAGAAATGGGAGACTAGTGATTCTCAAGAAGAAATAGCTGAGTCTAGTAACAGCCAAGTCAGTTTTAAAAGAGACATGCCAGCGTCAACTTTAGCTTTCAAAAACAAAAATGAATTGGCTACTTTTGAGAATGCTGCCACTTTATTTCCATCATTCGCCTTCCTTGTAGAAAGCTAACATGCATAAAGAACCAAAGTATCCAAGACTAGAAGAAGATTTATTTGCTGCTAATTCATCTGGGTATGTTTTGGATTTAGATAAATCAAAAAATCCAGCCGAATCAATCAGAATATGGATTGGTGCTTTATACCAGATGCACGTAGTGTCTAAATTGGATAACTTCTCAATATTATTGTTAGAAGAAAAATGAATGGCAGGTATTGTATGGGATTGGTGGTTCTCAGCTACAGTAGAAGAAAGACAGAATGTTGCACTAGCGGGTCTAGCGACGTTAGAAGTTTTGTTGCTTACCCAATTTGTTCCAGAACCTACTGATGAGTTAAAGCAAATAATTACTAATCTAACTAGGATGGAGTTGAAAGATTTAAAACATCTAGATCAGTTCGGGTCAGAATACATGGCTAAAGTCTTTAAAGCAAAAATGAATAATAACCCTACTCAAAAAATTGCTTTCTTGTCAAAATTACCTGGAAATTTAGGAGACATGATAATGAAAGATATAGAGGTTCAGAACAAAAAGATTGAACAAATCTATTGGATAGATCTCCTATTCAAATGTCAAGAAAAAGTCAAATATTTATGTTGGCAAAAATAGGTTCATAATGTTTCTCCAAATCTGAATGTGTGTCGCTCTGTATTACCCTAGACTCCTTTTAGAAAAAGAAAAGCTAAGAAATATGGTAAATACAGACCAAAGAGGGTTGCTAACCCAAGAAGACCATTCAGAAAATTTAGATATGTTAAGAAGAGGAAACAACCAAAAAGAGATACTGCTTGCTTTATCTGTAAGCAAGAAGGACATTTCGCTCGAAAATGCCCCAAGAGTTCCTCTACTAAATTGAAAGCCTGTTTTGAGATTGATGAGTTTGCAGACAATTGGTCAGTAGTCGATTCAAATGATGAAGTATCTGATGTATATATTTTGACTGATGCTTCATTATCTGATATTGAATCTCTTGATGAAATCAGCCAAAAGATGAATATTTTTTCTTCCAATTTTGAAAATGAACATAGTGAATGTGAATGGGAAGAAGAACATCATTATAGTGATGAAACTGACACAGATGATTACACAGAAGAATACTCAGATAATTCTTCTGATGAAACTGTGACTCCAGCAGACTTAAAGGACTCATTTCCCAGTTTAAATTCCTTGCCTCCACAACCACTTGTGAGTTCTTTGTGTCCATATCCTAAAACAGTTGCGCCATCATCATCACTTCCTGTCAATAATACTGCTATAGATGAAGAAAATGCTTTTCTCAAAAAGATAGTCAAATCCAGTAATCTGTTGTACATTCCAGTTGAAGTTCAAGTCCGTGGTGAATGGATCAGTGTTGATGCTTTTATTGACACTGGTGGTTCAAATAATCTTGCACGCCCATCTCTTTTTAAAGGTTTATGGAAACCATTGGTGGATCAGTTAACCTCACCCACTATGTAGATAACATTTCTTTGAAACTTGGGGGGGTTACTATTAAAATCTCTGCTATTCAGCATTATGATGCTTCTGCAAGTCTATTTTTAGGCATGCCATTTATTAATTCAGTACTGCCTGTAACAATAAGTGAAGATAAAATCATTTGCAATATTAAGAAGAAAGCAATAGTTGTTCCAAGACTAACAATGGCAAACTCAGAAGCCAGAAAAGAGCAAAGTCAAAAGAAGGTAGGTTCTAAGAAAATAAAGAATGAGTCTCATGATTGGAAGGAAGTATTAATGATGTATGAGGCAAAATCACAACCTACTCAAAAAGCAAATAGAGATCCCAATTGGACTGTTGAACAAACCAGTCTTCAAGGAGAATTGTTAAAATGTTGCTCTAACAACCCTCAGGCATTTTGGACTACAGAAAGTCCACGTCAAGAAATAATAACACTGCATGACAATGGGGTAGCCGGTAAATTGATACCATGCACTCCTGCTGAAGAAAGAGAAATGAGAAAGCAGATTCAAGAATTGCTAGATCTTCAATTGATTGAAAGAAGTGAATCTCATTACTCCTGTTCTGCGTTCCTGGTTAGAAATCATTCAGAAATTGTTCGTGGTAAGGATAGAATGGTTATTAACTACAAGCCACTAAATGCAATAACCAAAAGCTTTAATTATCCTATGCCCAAACAAGAAACCATCATGCAAAAAATTCAAGGAAGTAAAATTTTTAGCAAATTTGATATGAAATCAGGCTACTATCAGGTTCAGATTGCAGAAGAAGATCGCCACAAGACTGCTTTCACATGTCCTGCAGGTTTCTTCCAGTGGAAAGTTATTCCCTTCGGATTGAAGAATGCTCCTGCATTCTTTCAAAGAAGAATGGATCATATCTTCAGTAAATATGATTTTATTGTTGTATATATTGATGATATTCTTGTACATAGCTCATATTTAGAATCTCATATGAAACATTTGCAGATTTTTCTTAGAGAGGCCAGGGCTCATGGTCTTGTTTTATCTGAGAAGAAAATGATACTCTTTTAAGAAAATATTGATTTTCTTGGAATTCATATCAACAATGGGAAAATTCAGATGCAACCACATGTTTTGACAAAGTTGTCAGAATTCCCTGATCGTTTAGCAGATAAACACATGATTCTGAGATTTATAGGGATTTTGAATTATGTACATAAATATATCCCTAATCTCTCAGAAAAAAACTGCTCCAATTAGACAACATATTAATGGTGGCTGGTCAGATGAAGCTACTAAAGCGGTTCAATTACTAAAGAAAGAATGCCAGAGTTTGCCTGCATTAACACCGCCAGGTAATGGATTTCTAATTTTACAGACAGATGCTTCAGATAATTTTTGGTCAGCTACACTTCTTGAAAGGATAAAAGTCGATGAAGAAATTGAAGAAGTTCTTTGTGCATATGCCTCGGGAGAATTTCAGAAACATCAAAAAGGGTATTTTCCTGCAGAGAAAGAAACCCTTGCTATTTTCAATGGAATCCAGAAATTTGAAATTTATTTGGCTCCTGCAAAATTCTTAATCCATACTGATTCCATGAACTTTAAATACTTCCTAACTGCAAAGATTTCAAAACAGTTGGCTCGTGGAAGGTTGCTAGCATGGTAGATGTGGTTTCAGATGTATGAGCTTGATGTCGAATGGATCCCAGGAAATTCTAACTTTTTGGCAGATTCCCTGACAAGAGAAATGAACAAGGTTCATGTACATAAGCAAAGTATGTTTGATATTACAGGAAAACTTGCTACTGATGATAATTTTGACACTTTTGTACAGCGTTTTAAAATTTTAGAATTTTTGTTATTTGATATTACTGAACAAATCAAAAAGGTTGTTGGGCTGAGATTACGGAGAAATCAATGGATCCAACGATGCCAGGCATGGCAACACAAAAATGTTGGTATTTTTCTAAATCTGGATGATGAATTGGTCAAAGTTTATCCTATGCCAAATATGAAGGTGAAAGTTTATTTCAAGCTACTTGATGATACCTGGTCTAGGCACTATACACCCGAAATGATCAAAGTATTGAAGACCTTAAATTATTATCACATAATTGGCGAGATTGATTTTTCAGTTGTTGTTTATGTCTCTGCAAAAATGCTAGATCTTGAAGAAATCAACATGAATGGACTTGTTGAAAGATTTTTAAAATCATTAGGAATTCCTGATATGTTTGAAGAATTGGATGCAGCCTTTTTGCAAAGAATCGATGAAAATTTTGAATCAACAGATTCTTTTCCACAATATGAGTTGTTTCAGCCTTTTGCTGACTGGGAAATAAAGAACGGCAGATGTCAAAAGAAACTGCAGCTTCGAGCATCTCAATGTATTTTGAGAACTCTTCAGTATCTCAGAACCTTTTCAGAACCATGGGATTATCAAAGCATGGAATTTTGTAATCCAGTAGATCCTAATCCATTTGCACAAATGTACGGAAGGGATAGTGTGATAGAATCCACATTGGCAGAAAATACAGATCAGATAAAAAAGATTTCTATGTGGCTTCAAGAATTCCATCTCCTAAAATTATCAGAAAAAATCTCCATGATTAAACACTACAGCCGATGCAAGGAAAACATGAAATATTACGATTAATTATTAATCAAAAATCATTAATAAAAATCTGTGTTTTATCAGGGGACTGGACGGAAGATGCTATATGTTTGATAAATCTGCTATTATCAAATGGAGTATGTTCATCAATGATATTTGAAATTGGATGGCAAGAAAAAGGACATATCAGTCATCAATGCAAATTATGGGTACAAGCCGCTATCGAGCAATCAGTCAGTATGTTTCAAATCTTCAGATGGGATCTGCTAGATGGAGTTGAACTGGCAGTACAATCCTTGCCAGACTTTAGAAAAAGTAAGAAAGATTCCTTTCTTGGAATTGAAATTGACCCATATGCATATGTAAATAGATGGAGTAAAGATGATTACCTCTTTCCATCAAAAACTCTACGAAAGACTGCAGATTCGATAAAGTTTTCTTATGACACTGGACAGAGTTCACATGCTCCACAAAAAGAAGAATCTTCAATAGCAATTCATGATTCAAAAGGAAAAGCTAAACTGGGGGAAGAAAAAGACACTGTCTTTGTAGATGTTTACCAAGATGCTCAGGTACCAAATGACCCCACTTGGGAAAAAGAATATTTATCGTGGCTAACATCATCATGGAAAAAGCCAAAAGATAATTTGGAAAAGTTAACTTATGATTGGGAAAGACAAAGGACTTCTGTAGACTCTGATTCCGATCCAGATTATGACAGTGATAGAAGTCCAAAAGGACCATGGTAAAGAATCTCTTATCAGCAATGTGATAATGTTGGTCACATGTTGTGATAAGAATCTTTGTACAAAAGAAAGATTGAGTAGACACCATCGGTGGAAAAAGATACCGATAGGACCCTCAATTATTTCTTCTTTATGTCAGATCCTAGTTAGCTTAGATTCTGTTTTAGGCTATTTAAGGAGGATTTCTATAAGTATTCAGTATGGTGAGTTTTGAGTGAGTGTGTGTATTTTGTATTCTGAAGCTCTCAAAGATCAGAGGCTAGACAAGCTCTTGACTTGAGGCTATCGATGGTGTGTAATCTTATTTTGAATAATATTGAAGCCTGCTGGGCCGCCAGTCTGAGGACTGTTTGTTCCAAGCACATCTGAATGAGTAGTGAGATTGTAAGGCGTGTTGGAGAAGCGAAAAGGAGTTGCGCAGTCCACGCATATCTCTGGTTGATGTGAGGAAGCTCTGCTTCAGCGTCCACTTCGATAAATTCAAGTAAGTTACGAAGTCCATCATCTATTGAAGTTTTGGTATCAGAGCCCTGTTCTAGTCCTGAGTCTGTAATCTATAGACAGAGCCTAGAGAAAGCCAGGAAGCCTTCGAAAAGCATCTTTGTTACACATTGTGCTAAGTATATAAATGCTTTCTTTAGTCAATCTCTAATTTAGATTATCACTATGGCTCATCTCTTATGATCATTTTCCTCGATTGATCGAAAAGTAATTACTGAAGTTTCATCTAGATCGGTTGAGTCTGAAGTAAATGAAAATGAAAATCATGAAATAGTCGAAGATCCATCCAAATGGACTCCTCCTGCTTTGCATGCTACAGATATCTATAAGCTACCCATGACTTTTATCCTGAAAAGAAAAAACTTTCTGAAAGAGGTAGAAATAACTATAAAGATCTCTGGTCCTTCTACCCAAATTCTGGCCTTAAATCTATTTTCTGATGATGAAATTAAAAAATTTCGCCAGTATGCTAAAGAAGGAAAGTATTATTATTTGCATTTTGGAGGAATAAGGATAGGTCTCGCCCCTCTGTTTCGTCATGGAATAAACACTCCTTGTATTGCTGAATTGTTTGATACCCGTCATGGAAACTATGAGCATGCTATGATTGGAACTATTATGGGAAACTTAGCCACAGGTTGTCAATATGGAACAATATATCCTGATTATGCCATCAGCCTGAATGATGTACATTTAAAAGATTGTTGGAAATTATTAACTGGGGTTCAAGGGATAAATATGGCAGAAGAAAGTGAATATCTCTCTATAATTGGAAAAGCTTCATTTCAGCTTACAAATACTGCACATCCAAAGCTAAAACAGCCTGTTTTAAAGGATTGTGTCACTGTTGGCCTATCCAATGCCCAAGTAGAAGGTGTTTTGTATGATCCTGCTGAATTACCCGGAAATTGGTATTTCCAATATAAGTCCATAGCTGATGAGAAGAAGCCTGAACTAAAAGTCAAACGAGTTACTATTGACAATGGCCAAGTCAAATTGATTCCTCCAAAGCCACAAGTACCTCGTCCGATCGTCAGGAAGAAATGATATATGTTTCCTATTGCTCCAACTGATGCCTCTCCTAGCAGTCATGATTTACCTACTTTTCAAGAGGTCGGTCAAAGTGAGCCCGTGTTATCTTCCACTGAATTGTATATACCAGAATCAAAGCCCTTTTTACCCAATGTAAATAAGATGCATTGTATAGGTTATTTTTCTCCTCTTGAAGAATGGCAGTATGCCAATCGTAGATATGTCAAAGGTGGCAAGTGGCCTCCTTGTACTAAGTTTTGTACTACTTCTTCATCTTCTCGACAACCACCCACCCGTGCAGATTGTGCTCCATTAATGGAACATAATGCACAAAATACAAATGATCTTGATCAGGTATATCAGATCGGCAATTATCTGACCACATGGTGTGCTCATGCCGAAGATGTTTTAGATGATTTAGGAAGTCAAAGTGACCTAATTCTAGCAAATCTAAAACTTCTACAAGAAGAACAAACAGCTGATCAGCAACGCAGAGAAGAAAAAGAAAGAAGAAGAAGAGAGAAAAAGGAAAAAGAGTCGCAGCCTCCAAAGTTTTCTAGAACTATGGAAATCCCTTAGAAATGGGAGACTAGTGATTCTCAAGAAGAAATAACTGAGTCTAGTAACAGCCAAGTCAATTTTAAAAGAGACAGGCCAGCGTCAACTTTAGCTTTCAAAAAAAAAAATGAATTCGCTACTTTTGACAATGCTGCCACTTTATTTCCATCATTCATAATGCCTTCCTTGCAGAAAGCTAACATGCATAAAGAACCAAAGTATCCAAGACTAGAAGAAGATTTATTTGCTGCTAATTCATTTGGGTATGTTTTGGATTTAGATAAATCAAAAAATCTAGCCGAATCAATCAGAATATGGATTGGTGCTTTATACCAGATGCAAGTAGTGTCTAAATTGGATAACTTCTCAATATTCTTGTTAGCAGAAAAACGAATGGCAGGTATTGTATGGGATTGGTGGTTCTCAGCTACAGTAGAAGAAAGACAGAATGTTGCACTAGCGGGTCTAGCGACGTTAGAAGTTTTGTTGCTTACCCAATTTGTTCCGGAACCTACTGATGAGTTAAAGCAAATAATTACTGATCTAACTAGGATGGAGTTGAAAGATTTCAAAGATCTAGATCAGTTCGGGTCAGAATACATGGCTAAAGTCTTTAAAGCAAAAATGAATAATGACCCTACTCAAAAAATTGCTTTCTTGTCAAAATTACCTGGAAATTTAGGGGACATGATAATGAAAGATATAGAGGTTCAGAACAAAAAGATTGAACAAATCTATTGGATAGATCTCCTATTCAGATGTCAAGAAAAAGTCAAATATTTATGTTGGCAAAAACAGGTTCATAATGTTTCTCCAAATCTGAATGTGTGTCGCTCTGTATTACCCTAGACTCCTTTTAGAAAAAGAAAAGCTAAGAAATATGGTAAATACAGACCAAAGATGGTTGCTAACCCAAGAAGATCATTCAAAAAATTTAGATATGTTAAGAAGAGGAAACAACCAAAAGGAGATAATGCTTGCTTTATCTGTAAGCAAGAAGGACATTTCGCTCGAAAATGCCCCAAGAGTTCCTCTACTAAATTGAAAGCCTGTTTTGAGATTGATGAGTATGCAGACAATTGGTCAGTAGTCGATTCAAATGATGAAGTATCTGATGTATATATTTTGACTGATGCTTCATTATCTGATATTGAATCTCTTGATGAAATCAGCCAAAAGATGAATATTTGTTCTTCCTGTTTTGAAAATGAACATAGTGAATGTGAATGGGAAGAAGAACATCATTATAGTGATGAAACTGACATAGATGATTACACAGAAGAATACTCAGATAATTCTTCTGATGAAACTGTGACTCCAGCAGACTTAAAGGACTCATTTCCCAGTTTAAATTCCTTGCCTCCACAACCACTTGTGATTTCTTTGTGTCCATATCCCAAAACAGTTGCGTCATCATCATCACTTCCTGTCAATAATACTGCTATAGATGAAGAAAATGCTTTTCTCAAAAAGATATTCAAATCCAGTAATCTGTTGTACATTCCAGTTGAAGTTCAAGTCTGTGGTGAATGGATCAGTGTTGATGCTTTTATTGACACTGGTGGTTCAAATAATCGTGCACGGCCATCTCTTTTTAAAGGTTTATGGAAACCATTGCAACATATTCTTGTGTCAGAAACCATTGGTGGATTAGTTAACCTCACCCACTATGTAGATAACATTTCTTTGAAACTTGGGGGGGTTACTATTAAAATCTCTGCTATTCAGCATTATGATACTTCTGCAAGTCTATTTTTAGGCATGCCATTTATTAATTCAGTACTGCCTGTAACAATAAGTGAAGATAAAATCATTTGCAATATTAAGAAGAAAGCAGTAGCTGTTCCAAGACTAACAATGGCAAACTCAGAAGCCAGAAAAGAGCAGAGTCAAAAGAAGGTAGGTTCTAAGAAAATAAAGAATGAGTCTCATGATTGGAAGGAAGTATTAATGTTGTATGAGGCAAAATCACAACCTACTCAAAAAGCAAATAGAGATCCCAATTGGACTGTTGAACAAACCAGTCTTCAAGGAGAATTGTTAAAATGTTGCTCTAACAACCCTCAGGCATTTTGGACTACAGAAAGTCCACGTCAAGAAATAATAACACTGCATGACAATGGGGTAACCGGTAAATTGATACCATGCACTCCTGCTGAAGAAAGAGAAATGAGAAAGCAGATTCAAGAATTGCTAGATATTCAATTGATTGAAAGAAGTGAATCTCATTACTCCTGTTCTGCATTCCTGGTTAGAAATCATTCAGAAATTGTTCGTGGTAAGGACAGAATGGTTATTAACTACAAGCCACTAAATGCAATAACCAAAAGCTTTAATTATCCTATACCCAAACAAGAAACCATTATGCAAAAATTCAAGGAAGTAAAATTTTTAGCAAATTTGATATGAAATCAGGTTACTATCAGGTTCAGATTGCAGAAGAAGATCGCCACAAGACTGCTTTCACATGTCCTGCAGGTTTCTTCCAGTGGAAAGTTGTTCCCTTCAGATTGAAGAATGCTCCTGCCTTCTTTCAAAGAAGAATGGATCATATCTTTAGTAAATATGATTTTATTGTTGTATATATTGATGATATTCTTGTACATAGCTCAGATTTAGAATCTCATATGAAACATTTGCAGATTTTTCTTAAAGAGGCCAGGGCTCATGGTCTTGTTTTATCTGAGAAGAAAATGATACTCTTTCAAGAAAATATTGATTTTCTTGGAATTCATATCAGCAATGGGAAAATTCAGATGCAACCGCATGTTTTGACAAAGTTGTCTGAATTCCCTGATCGTTTAGCAGATAAACACATGATTCAGAGATTTATAGGGATTTTGAATTATGTACATAAATATATCCCTAATCTCTCAGAAAAAAACTGCTCCAATTAGAAAGCATATTAATGGTGGCTGGTCAGATGAAGCTACTAAAGCGGTTCAATTACTAAAGAAAGAATGCCAAAGTCTACCTGCATTAAAACCGCCAGGTAATGGATTTCTAATTTTACAGACAGATGCTTCAGATAATTTTTGGTCAGTTACACTTCTTTAAAGGATAAAAGTCGATGAATAAATTGAAGAAGTTCTTTGTGCATATGCCTCGGGAGAATTTCAGAAACATCAAAAAGGGTATTTTCCTGCGGAGAAAGAAACCCTTGCTATTTTCAATGGAATCCAGAAATTTGAAATTTATTTGGCTCCTACAAAATTCTTAATCCGTACTGATTCCATGAACTTTAAATACTTCCTGACTGCAAAGATTTCAAAACAGTTGGCTCGTGGAAGGTTGCTAGCATGGCAGATGTGGTTTCAGATGTATGAGTTTGATGTCGAATGGATCCCAAGAAATTCTAACTTTTTGGCAGATGTCCTGACAAGAGAAATGAACAAGGTTCATGTACATAAGCAAAGTATGTTTGATATTACAGGAAAAACTGCTACTGATGATAATTTTGACACTTTTGTACAGCGTTTTAAAATTTTAGAATTTTTATTATTTGATATTACTGAACAAATCAAAAAGGTTGTTGGGCTGAGATTACGGAGAAATCAATGGATCCAACGATGCCAAGCATGGCAACACAAAAATGTTGGTATTTTTCTAAATCTGGATGATGAATTGGTCAAAGTTTATCCTATGCCAAATATGAAGGTGAATGTTTATTTCAAGCTACTTGATGATACCTGGTCTAGGCACTATACACCCGAAATGATCAAAGTATTGAAGACCTTAAATTATTATCACATAATTGGTGGGATTGATTTTTCAGTTGCTGTTTATGTCTCTGCAAAAATACTAGATCTTGAAGAAATCAACATGAATGGACTTATTGAAAGATTTTTAAAATCATTAGGAATTCCTGATATGTTTAAAGAATTGGATGCAGCCTTTTTGCAAAGAATCGATGAAAATTTTGAATCAACAGATTCTTTTCCACAATATGAGTTGTTTCAGCCTTTTGCTGACTGGGAAATAAAGAATGGCAGATGTCAAAAGAAACTGCAGCTTCGAGCATCTCAATGTATTCTGAGAACTCTTCAGTATCTCAGAACCTTTTCAGAACCATGGGATTATCAAAGCATGGAATTTCGTAATCCAGTAGATCCTAATCCATTTGCACAAATGTACGGAAGGGATAGTGTGATAGAATCCACATTGGCAAAAAATACAGATCAGATAAAAAAGATTTCTATGTGGCTTCAAGAATTCCATCTCCTAAAATTATCAGAAAAAATCTCCATGATTAAAACACTACAGCCGATGCAAGGAAAACATGAAATATTACGATTAATTATTAATCAAAAATCATTAATAACAATCTGTGTTTTATCAGGGGACTGGACGGAAGATGCTATATGTTTGATAAATCTGCTATTATCAAATGGAGTATGTTCATCAATGATATTTGAAATTGGATGGCAAGAAAAAGGACATATCAGTCATCAATGCAAATTATGGGTACAAGCCGCTATCGAGCAATCAGTCAGTATGTTTCAAATCTTCAGATGGGATCTGCTAGATGGAGTTGAACTAGCAGTACAATCCTTGCCATACTTTAGAAAAAGTAAGAAAGATTCCTTTCTTGGAATTGAAATTGACCCATATGCATATGTAAACAGATGGAGTAAAGATGATTACCTCTTTCCATCAAAAACTCTACGAAAGACTGCAGATTCGATAAAGTTTTCTTATGACACTGGACAGAGTTCACATGCTCCACAAAAAGAAGAATCTTCAATAGCAATTCATGATTCAAAAGGAAAAGCTAAACTGGGGGAAGAAAAAGACACTGTCTTTATAGATGTTTACCAAGATGCTCAGGTACAAAATGACCCCACTTGGGAAAAAGAATATTTATCGTGGCTAACATCATCATGGAAAAAGCCAGAAGATAATTTGGGAAAGTTAACTTATGATTGGGAAAGACAAAGGACTTCTGAAGACTCTGATTCCGATCCAGATTATGACAGTGATAGAAGTCCGAAAGGACCATGGTAAAGAATCTCTTATCAGCAATGTGATAATGTTGTTCAGATGTTAGGGATATATTTATGTACATAATTCAAAATCCCTATAAATCTCAGAATCATGTGTTTATCTGCTAAACGATCATGGAATTCAGACAACTTTGTCAAAACATGCGGTTGCATCTGAATTTTCCCATTGCTGATATGAATTCCAAGAAAATCAATATTTTCTTGAAAGAGTATCATTTTCTTCGATTCCGACAGTCGGATTCTCCGCAAAGTCCACGGGAAGTTTCTTGCCAAAAGCCCTTTTCTCTCCCTCAACAGTAAAATGGTAAAAATGACATGGTAAAAAGTCTTTTTATAGGTTTTTTGGATGAATAAATACTAAATTTGTTTATTTTTCACCATGGAAGGACATTTTTCAATGTATTTTTGCCTATCTTAAACAGGTATGAGTAATGTGTCGTTTTTGTGCAGGACAAAGGGATTTTCAAGGAAACTTGTCATTTTTCACAAATCAAACATCAGAGTCATCTTTTAAGCCCTTTCTGACTCCTAAAAACTGAAAAGATTGCCGAGCGTTTCTTTTACACTCGTTAAAACGGAATTAAAAGACGGTCCCCTTATAGCCCTTTTCTGACCGTAAAAACAGGAAAAGATTGCCAGATTTTTGTCGTTTCAAACTCGATACTGAAAATAAAACGACGTGTCCTTGATCGCTTTTTACTTTTCAGGT
>APFE030373738.1:178693-189722 GCA_000404065.3 Pinus taeda
CCTTTTTAGACTCCTTAAAGGAAAAGGTCCTCTGAGCACTTGTCACTTTAGGCTCAATAAAAATCGAAGGCGACTAGAGTCATCTTTTGTTTTTTCTCGACTGTTTAAAATTGGAAAAACAAGTTGTGTCAAAGCATCTAAAATTCATTTAATTCGAAAATCATTTTTTCCCTTTTTATTTCGAGTTGATCAAGTAATTCGCAATCGTGGAAGAAAGTCAATCAAAACTCCGTCGTTTGCGGATACTCATGAGTCAACTATCATTGACTCCGGAAGCGAAACCATTCCAGACGAAGCGAACTCGTTTAACCGAATCAAAGTCTCCTAGGTTGGTTGGAGGAAGTACTCCAACATCCTCAGAGACTCCGGTTACTCCAAACATTTCTGGAATCCCTGCCTCTACAGAAGAAATTCCACAACAGCAAAAGGACATCACAACTGATCCTAGTGTGACGGTTAACACTTCTATTCCTGAACCGGCTCCATCTACAGCTGATTCGGAAGGTGTTACTCCCCAACCGTCTGCTACTGTAGAACTTACATCTTCTTCGGCACCAGAAATATTTTACGGACCTGACGGTCTGCCTCTTCCTCTAGGATTGATTGCCATAGAAGAGATTGTGGAAGATCCCCTGTCTAGCACTCTAATGCAACTTGCAGCTGGGATCACCCTGTATCCTTCTTCATTAGAAAATAGTCACCCACCCTCAGAAGTTCCTGAAGAATCGCTAAGGAATCTTTTGGATAGGCTTAATATGTCTGAACAACCGTCAACATCAAGGACTATGTGACCTGACACAGCAACAGCAGAAGCTCCTTTTGCTATTCCTACAATGTTCGCCGGTGTGTCATCTATCCCAACCAGCTTTTAATTGCTGGATGGAGTCCATCCAAGGACTATTTCGACAGTATGGATTGTTCCTGTTTGTTTGTCCGGAATTATATCTGGAATCTCTTATGTTGAGTCTCGACAAATTGATCCGTCACAAGGTCAATTTCGGCAAACTGGTCCCCAAAGGCAAATTATTCCTTTGAGCACTGGATTACCATCGTATGGAGGGCCATATACCCTTTCATTGTCTTCCTCAGAAGGACAACCATGCGTGAGTTCGCAACAAAATTTGGGTTATGCTGGAATCACAACTAGCGGTTGGGTACCAATCCTGTCTTAACAACCAAGAGTTGTATGCTCAGTACAACAAAGTTCACCTATGACAAACATCCCCACTACGCTGGCTATTGTGGCAGTATCACATGTACAAGCGTCACCAGTTGTATGTCAACCTCAAGTTTCGCAGGTTGCAATACAACAATCTCTTGTACCCCCGACACAACCACAGTCACCAACTAGTGGAATGACATAGGTTCAAACAGGGAACACGAATCCCCATCTTGGTCAAACAGTCAGTACTGGACAATAGTCCATGGCTTCACAACCATGGCTGGTGCAATACCAACAACCGCAATTCTAGCAGGCTTACCAAGGATATGAGCAACAAGTCTTTACAAGTAATGGGCAGTCGTATCAACCATATCATAATGGTTATGCCCATCAACCTTACCAAAGCTACCAACATCAAATGCATTATGCTGGTATGCAAAGACCGACTGCTCAAATGATTTCGTCTTATCCCGGGTATGCTAAACTAAGCCTGAATCAACAGTTTCCCTTCGTGGCAACTTTAGAGTTACCGGATCTAAGTCGATTATCAAACGATCCAATTGCCTACACCCCATGGTGGCCGGCGATTCCGCATAAACTTCCATCAGATATTCCTAAATTTAATGAAAATCTGAGTGAAGACACATCGAATCACATGATGTCCTTTCATATATGGTGTTGATCAAACACTCTCAATGATGATTCGATTTGGCTTCACCTCTTTCAGTGCACGTTAACTGGTCTGGCAGCAAAGTGGTATATTGAACTGCCTAGAGCTTCATTTAATAACATCAGTACCCTAGCCACAACCTTTTTAACCCATTTTAAGTTACCTATTAGGTACGAAACAGGAACTGAGCTGCTTACCAATTTCAAACAAATGACGGCCACTCACATATTCGATCATATTCATGAGCGGCTGTGTCGTCGTAGAATGGTAAAAACATATGTTCCTCATCAGCTATTGGCTGAATGGTTTAGTAAGTCGATGTTACCTGCTATCAGAGAAGATGTGGCAAAGGGAGGAGTCGCCACTGAAGAGCAAGTTATTGCTCGTGCACAATATCTAGACTTGATCTATACTTAGTCTGGCATGCTCTACGACAAAATCCCTGACACTCCTAGACCAGAATTCTCCGTTCCTCCGCCTCTTAAATCAAACAAAGACTCTCATGCTGGCGATGGTGTGATAGGTACGACAAGCACTAAAACCGTGAAAGCCACATCAAAAAAGGCCCACACAGTTTCGAGTCAAGATGCAAATGAGGAACTTTTAGCCTCGGAAGTAAATGCCGTGTCAACAGACAAAGGCTAAGAAATCAAGCAACTAGGAGGCAAGAAGAAAAAACAAGGGAAGAAGAAAAACCAAGGAGACTCATCTCCTAGAAAATCTTCTGCAAACCCTTCTGGGAATGTGAAACCAAAAAATCCATGTCATATATGTGACGAGGATCACTGGACACGAGACTGTCCATATAAAGAAGAACTTAGAAAATCTTTCAAAAGTTCAAAAACCTCGGCTGTAATGACTGATCCGTTTCCAAACCCAGGAACAAATCTGGTTGCTAGCGAAAATGCTTCCCCATCCCAAGTGCTAATGTTGTCAATCTCGAAGCAACTAAATGATGCTTTAATAACGACAAGGAGTAAAGATTACGGGAATCCACATATGTTGAACAATAAGGATAATGATCAACCTAGTAGTTCAACAATGACTTCAACAGAATTCGTGCCACCCATCATTCCTGAATTAATGATAAAACCGCCAAATGGAGTAGTACACAAATCAACGTTTAATCCTTGTGCCCGAGCAGCACAGAACTATAATATAGTGGAGGATTTAGCTCAATCGCCATTCGCGATGTCGACTCTTGAGGTACTGCAAATTTTCCCCTCCCAAAAGCAGGCTTTATTATCAGCAATAGGTGGGATTGACCCAACGGATTCCAATCTTGTATCCTTTAATCATAAAAGATATGACCCTCAGTTACCAGCTCAACTAGCTTTCCTCATTCAAGTGAAAGCCCTCAACAAAACTATTCATAGAACAATTATTGATGAGGGGGCATCCACATGTATCATGTCGATGAGTTGCTGGAAAACTCTAGGGTCTCCGTCCTTGTCGCGATCATCAACAACATTGAAAGCATTTGATGGATGTACATACACCCCGTATGGGATACTAAGTAACTTGCAAGTAGAACTGGGGTGCAAAACAGTAGAAATCGATGTTGAAGTCATCGACGGGAATCCTGATTACAACATTCTACTGGGTAGACCTTGGATAGATTCCATGGCAGCTGTTGTGTCGACCTACTTTAGGAAAATTACATTTCCTTCCCAAGGAGGAATTACAATCATCGACCAACAAACTTTTCTCCCCAAAAGTTCGCAAGTTACGGGAAGCATTCCGATGATCCATGGGAGCCCTAGCATGCTTCATAATATCGGAGTAGGATTACTAAAAGACCCTACGTTAATGGGAACTTCTACCCTACCGCCTCCTACGAGTTTGGCAGAAGTGGCTAATGTAGGAACCTGCAATATGATATCTTCCATTCAAAAGATGTCAGAAAACGATATAAAAATGGACCATTCGCAAGTTTTGCCTCTAACCCCGCTGGAAATATTATAGCAATCAATGTTCTCAGGATGGGAGGCAAACCCACATCAACGCTCCTCGAGCGTTTGGATAGATAGGTCTAAGGAATATGGCACCCCTTCAAATCCTTGGTCGCAAGTACACTCTACAAACGAAGGAATCATTCAATCGATGATGATTGATGGCGCGCCATGTGAAGATTACCACCATCGTTCCCTTCTTCTAACTTGGAAAGAAGATAACCCTGACGACCTACACCATCCTTTAGTATTTGACTTTCTGACGAATACCGTAAACACAGTGGATTCTGAGAGAAACCTATCCAATATCGAAGAGACTATTGCCATAAATATCTCGACCAAAACAGATGTTGTAGAGAACATTCATGTCAGCAAATCTTGTTCTTCTTCCAAACTGGAAATATATAGCACTCTCTTTCACGAGTTTAGAGATGTCTTTGCTTGGTCATATGATGAAATGCCAAGTATCGACTCGAGCTTAGTTGAACATGAAATTAAGATGTATCCAGATGTCAAACCGGTACGACAGCGGCTAAGGTAGGTGCACCGCAAGAAAGCCGTTGCCATCAAGGCAGAAGTTGAGAAACTCCTCCATGCTAGTTTCATTTACCCCGTTCCTCTAACCGATTGGGTATCAAATATTGTTCCTGTGATGAAAAAACAAGGAACGATTAGAGTGTGCATCGATTACAGGGATGTAAATCAAGCTTGTCCAAAGGACAACTACCCTACACCCTTTATCAACCAGATAATTGATGAATGTGCTGGACGCGAAATCTTTTCATTTATGGATAGATTTTCCGGGTATAATCAAATAAATATCTGCCCACAGGACCAGTGAAAGACTGCATTCATTTGTCCATGGGGCACATTCGCATATTGCAAGCTACCCTTTGGTTTGAAGAACGCAGGGGCAACTTTTCAAAGAGAAATGAACTATGCTTTCCATGACATCAAAAACATCATTCAACCTTATCTCGATGATCTCCCAGCTCATTCACGAAAGCGGACCGATCATCCGCGCCATTTGAGAGCAATATTTCTACGTTGCCGACACTACAAGATAAGACTCAATCTGCACAAATGTGTGTTTTGTGTCTGTTCTGGTCATTTACTTAGCTTCGTTGTCTCAAAGGATGGGATTCGTCTCAACCCTTGCAAGGTTCAGGCAATCATCGATTTTCCTCCACCTTCAAGCCTGCTTCAGATTTAGAAACTCCAGGGGAAAGCAAATTTCCTCAGGAGGTTCATTCCAAATTATGCCAAACTAGCTAAAGGTTATACTCGTCTTTTGAAAAAGGAAGTACCCTTCGTTTGGGACCAGGTCGTGCAAGCCTCCTTTGATGCTTTAAAGAAATCTCTAATACAAGCGTCATTAATGTATGCTCCTGATTATCAAAAAGACTTTAACCTGTATCTGGCTACAGCAGATACGACCATAGCAATGGTTTTAGTTCAAGAAGACAATGGAATTGAACATCCTATATATTATTTAAGCCGAAACTTAAATGATACAGAAATGAAATACTCCTACCTTGAAAATCTCACCCTCGCGGCTGTTCAAGCAATACAGAGATTTCAACACTACGTCCTCTTCAGGAAAACTACCATTTTATCAGATTGCAACCCCATGACTTATATATTGTTGCGATAGTTGTTGAGGGACAAATATTCAAAATGGATAGCAATTCTACAAGAATTTGATTTGGAATTCAAAAAATCCAAATCAAAGAAAGCCCTGGTATTCGTGGAGTTACTATGTGATCTCCCATCGTCGTCCAACGATGCTACATCTGAAGAAGCAATCATGGATGAAAATTTGTTTCTGATATCTTCAAGCGATTTGTGATACAGAGATATAATCATTTATCTCCAGACGCAAACGTACATGTCTAATACCTCCTGCTCCGAACAGCGACGTATTCGATACCAAGCACAAGACTACGTGATCGTCGGTGATACTCTTTACTGTCACGGTATCGATACATTTCTGCGGAGGCGCCTCACCCTTGAGGAGGCCGAAAAAGTCCTGAATGACTGCCATTCAGGCGCATGTGGGGGCATCAATCTGGTTATGCTACTGCGCAAAATTTTTTACGAGCAGGATACTTCTGGCCAACAATGTTCAAATATTGCATAACCGCAATTAGAAGTTGTCATGCTTGCCAAATTTTCGATAGCAAAACCAGAAGACCACCCGCACTACTGCAACTAGTAGTAGCTGTTGGGCCATTCGCCAAAAGGGGCATAGATTTCATGACATGTAACCCCACCTCGACCGCGGGGCATGGGTACATAATAGTCACGGTGGAATATTTTACCAAATGGGCCGAGGCGATTCCTACATTAAACAACAATGGCGAAATGGCTGCCCTTTTCTTTTTCAATCACGTAGTCTCCAGATTCGGCATTCCACAGGCCATAGTCACAGATCATGGATCGCATTTTTTCAATCACATGATGGTTGAGTTGGTTGCCAAATTAGCACTGTCCCACGACAGCTCTACTCCATACTATCTGCAAGCTAACGGACAAGTTGAAGCAATCAACAAAGTGCTAAAGCGCATGCTGCAAAGGATGATCGGAGTCCACAAATGGGATTGGCACCTAATCTTGTACTCAGCCTCGTGGGCATACCAAACATCGGTAAGAAATGCAACCGGATTCACACCTTTTCAATTGGTGTACAGTCTGGAAGCAATCTTACCGGTTCAATGTGAAATCTTGTCCCTCAAACTCGCAGTTGACCTTCTCCCTGGAACCTCAGAAGAAGAGGCTCGTTTCTTGGAACTAATCCATTTGGATGAAACCAGTCATGATGCAGCTTCGGCTAACGAAGCTCATAAGAAGCAAGTCACAGCATAGTTTGACAAGAATGTTAAACCACGCGTCTTCTCAGAAGGTGACCTGGTTTTACTTTACGACCAGGAATCCGATAAATTGGGAGCAGGGAAATTCAAATCATTATGGATGGGTCCCTATATTGTTAAATGCGTATTAGCCAAAGGAGCCTACGAGTTGATGGACTATGATGGGATTCCACTGGCGCAACCTCGCAACGGGTTGTACCTCAAGCGTTACTATGCTTGATCTAGCATAGTAATCCTCGTGCTTTTGTTACAATTTTTTTTCGCCAAGAGCATTTAATTTTGTTAAGTAATCCACTTTTTTCATTCGTTGTAGATGTCGACACTACTGGAATCATTCGCTGGATATGCCGACGTAGCAAGTTGTAGTTTGCGGAACCTGTCTTCTCCGGCATGGGCAATTTTCAATCCTAGCGGCGAGTTAGTAAGTTTCAAAGGAGTGTGTATTGGTCAGGCTACAAATAATATCGCTGAGTACAGTGCATTGATAGAACTCCTTTCTGATGCCATCACACATAGCATATGCTGACTTGTCGTCAAGCTAGACTCACATCTCGTCATTCTACAACTCACCAACATCTATTCTGTACGAAATCCAGCTATCTATCGCATGTTCCTAAGGGTCAAAATTTTGGAAAGACAGTTTGATTTCATCCAATATCAACATATTGCCAGAAGTTTAAACACATTAATAGACTCATTGGCAAATTATGTGTTAGATAGATATTTGCGACATTTATAAAAAGGAGCATCACATCAATATATGCAGTAGGATTATGTAACTGAACCAAAATAAAGCTTCGAAAATCAAAAATATATTTCATAACTGTTTATAGTCTATACATGTTCTGTAACCAAGACAAAATTAGTCAAATGAACCAAAACTCAAAAATGCTAGGGGGCACCCTAGTCTAATGATGCTAGTGATAACAAGTCATCGCCTGTGCAATCATGCATAACAGCCTAGTCCATTAACTCGGCACTCTAGTGGTATGTCGCTGCAACCGCAAAGGTAGCTCAACGGTCCTCACATCTGGGATACCAAGAGTAAGCCCCTCGATCTGGTCTTGTAGTGCCAAAAGAGTTTCGACCACATCAAGGTCACGAAGGATGGCCCTCCCAACAGCTTCTCCTGCTGGAGTGGCTGCTGGGTCTCTGCGGCGTACTGCCAGTCGAATTAGTCCCACATCTGCATGAGCACATGAGTTTTGATTAGTCTTGGTCATAAGAATATAAGAACATTATGAAGAGCAATGAATAGAGATATGGTCGAAGAAATTGCCCATGGCACCCCACTGCTCACCAACCGGCAGCACCAAATCCAGATCACCTCAGAAATCCATACCAGCATATGGGAACCTAGCATAAACCATCTCCTGACGGTCAAACCACTCGAAGAAGGTCTCAGAAAAGGAAATCTGGGGTGACCAACGTGCCGAGACATGAGATCGACCCATCTCTGCATCTTTGGTTCGGTCGGTGGAGGCAGGCCAAGTGAAATGTACTGTGGCTGCATCAGTCGGATTCTCTCCAAGGCGAAAGCGGTCAAAATAGAACCATAACCAAAGTTCTTGGATCTATCGCTCTTCACCTTGGTCAATTGTTCTTTCATCACAGAAAGTACTGCATCACACCAATTGAATACCTTCGATTTAAGGCATTCCAAAGCATACTGCATATAAGATCTGTTGGCTATGTGAAGAGCAGAACTACCAGCTAATCTAGCAAAAGTAAATAGAATGGTCCACAAGGGCCGGGCAGTGACATCTCGGATATTGATTGTGCCATCTGTACTCGGCTAAGATCCCTCTCAGTAATGTCGGTGAATGTACTCCCTCACGGACTGACCCCCACGGGCAGAGCCTGATAATGAGAGAGGGGCACCATGCCTCGATAAACTGGTCAGAAAATAGATGTCCACCACTGTCAAGGGGATCGATTTGCCCCTAATCTGGAATACCTGGTTGGTAGGATCCCAGGCATTGAGGAAATATTGCAACAAACTGATTTGTTGCCTCATGCTAGAGATACGGAAAAACTTCAGCAGGCCACAGTTCCGTAATACAGCTACTGTGCCCAGATCATGTAAAGCAACAACATCCTCTTCTTCATGCTCGCGTTCTCGCCATGTAGTGACCATTTTGCTTCAATGAATCTCTAAAAAACAAACAAGGGAAGAGTCAGGATCTTCATTTGGTGAAAATAGGCAAAAATTTCATGAGGAAACCATGCAAAAAATTTCCTCCCTGCGTCCATCGCACCCCAGCAAGTGTACTAGGAGCGATGCATACTGACTAGTCAGTGGAGAGATCAGTATGCATCGCACCTTTCGACTAAGGAAGGGTGTGATGGTCCTAGGGCGAGTTCTTCAAACCCTAGGGGCTCAGTAGAACAAGGAAATAAGCTCAAAATTGAAAATGAAAGGCATGTAATGAAAGAGCATAATTTTAGCTCTTACCTAGTCCAAACGGCGTCAAGAATCGTCCACAGAACCTCCTGGAATCCGCTGGTGAAAATCAGGGGGGAAAAGCACCTCCAGAGCTCCAACAAACCAAATTTAAATGAAATGGTAAAATGAGAGGTAAAAGTCACTTTTAATTTACTATGCACGTAATTCAAGTAAAATATTAGTGTTTTTAACTCATTTATCAAGCATGTGTTTTCATTTCTAATCGGTTTGATGAAGCTAATGAACAGGTAGTACAATCTTTGAAATAACGAAATGCCAAGGGTGAATCAAAAACTCAATGACCATCATCGCGAGCAATGTTGTCATAGAGTTCAAGCTCATTAAAAAATAAACTCTCCATGAGCAGTTTTAGTGCATAGTTCAAGCTCGTTAAAAAATAAACAAAAGTCATGAGCAAATGTTTCCCCTAGCATTTAAGCTCATTAAAAAATGAACCAGTAAATAACCATTGTGAATGCCTTATCGCCAGCTTTTGAGCCTTGGTAGTGTTCTCTCCATCACCTCCACTCTGTTTTTAGCCGATCATTCACCCCCATATGATTGTTTACCCCTTCGAGGAACATCTACAAAGAGTGATTCTGTTAGCCATCCTTGTGACACTGCCATGATTGGAAAATTCCAAATCTTACCTGGAATCAGCTGTTACCCGAAACCATCACTCTTTCCTCGAAAACAAGTCTTCTTTAAACTCTTTTCACCTGACTCATAAAATATGAAAAGATTTCCGAGCGA
This sequence comes from Pinus taeda, assembly GCA_000404065.3. Lineage (NCBI taxonomy): Eukaryota > Viridiplantae > Streptophyta > Pinopsida > Pinales > Pinaceae > Pinus > Pinus taeda. The sequence goes on from APFE030373738.1 coordinate 188,547, forward strand.
TTGGCCTCTCCGGCTCGTTAAAGGCATCAGAAGTTCTATCCCTCCTCTATATTTTAACCTTTTTGGACCTAAGGGATTATTACACAAAAAGATCGAGCACTTGTCTTGTTCAGCTCGTTAAAAGTATTGAAAATTCATCCCTTTTGTATTATTTTACGCTTTTTTTGACTTAAGGGATTATACAACGAAAAAGAATATTTGGAGTCTCCTTTCCATTTCTTTCAGACTCTCTAAAATTGAAAGAGACCGAGTTATCTTTGTCGTTAAACTCGTTAAAACCGAATAGCGACAAACTCATCCAAATGGACGAGAACGAGTTTCACTGTCGCTAGACTCGCTAAAGTATAGCGACAGGTTCGCCCGAAGGGCTGATTATAGAACAAGAATATGTTATCCTCCTCAAGCTTGACAAAAATAAAGAGGTACTGGTTAGCAATGACTGGGGAAAATTGGGAAGAAAACTTGAAGAAACTTTATTGGTAGCAAGTCGCTCTTGAACATGACACTTTCCTTCCACATCCATGCTGGGCTGGGTCGTTCTGTTCACTGGTCATCACCATTGGTCTATCACACCATCCATCTTTGGGAATAACGCTACCGATCCATTATCAGTATCACCGATATGTTCAAGAGAAGTCATTTAGACAATTCACCCGTGTCTCACCCACTGCAATACATTTATATTTCATTCCTTCATGACTGCCACCCTGAACCCTGTATCGTCAGTTTGTTTTCACCTCCAAAATCATTTGCTTCATTCTGTGTCATTGATGTGGGATTCCTTAGGGCCCTCCTACAACAGGTCGCTTCTTGTCGACATCAAATCATTATCCAGGAAGTTGACTTAGGAACAACCCTTTCAGTACTTTGAAGCTTGCATGCCTCAATGGCAAGTTTCTCACTTTCGGCAACAGGTTTACATCAATGGCCTTCAGCCAAGAGATTTTGCGTGGTGTTCGACGCCAAGTCCCTTTTTAACACCACGTAAACTGTACTGTAGTACCTTGAGGTTCATTGTCATTATTGGTGATTCCTCTCGCGCCTGTTAACAGCTTACATCATTGGATGGTAATTAGGCGATGTCTTTCCATGTTCGACTCCAGAACATTTTTCACATGGATCGACTTGTACTCCGAGTGAAGATTGAACGAGTTTTGAAGACCCCGGATCTAGTTT
>APFE030373738.1:192035-243050 GCA_000404065.3 Pinus taeda
TTGGGGAGGGGGCCAGAAGGGTGTGTGGAGGGAGTGGTTGGCCGACTGCTTACAGGATGGGGTTTCCCTAGGCCCACCAAGCTCACGACGGAAATATTTGTTAATTTAATTGACAAAAAATTTTAAGTTTAGAGAAAAATTCTACTTTGTTAAGCTATTTTAATATGATAAATTTCAAGGAAAAAAATTTAACTGACCTTTAAATTGCAAGAATTCTTCATTGAATATGTTGTTGATCCCAATGTAGTCGCTCCACAAATTCACTCCAAGCCTTTCAATGAACCTAAGAAAACCTTGATGTAACATGAGTGATAGTGATAATGGAATATATAGGTGAAATTATGGAGATGTTTTAACGTACGGTGAATGTGGTATTAATTAGTTTTAATAAATTTTAACATGTTAATGTTTTTATGGTGATGAATGAAAATATGATAAAGCGAACAGTACGGAATTGTTTCACAGTGGGGTGAATGTGGGATTAATTTGTTTGAGAATGTATTTTAAAAATTAAAAAAAACATCCAATTGTTTAGTAAATATTATATACTTTGACTATTAAAATAATTTAGGTAGAAGTTGTATCTTAGAGTTTTAAATTTAATGATTTATTTCATAAAAAAATTTAGTTTACATTTTTCATTAAATTGTAGAATAAAATAATGAAGTGAAGTAAATCTCACAAACTTTTAGGAGGGAAATATTTTTGCTAAATTTTTTGGGAGGAAAATTTTTGGAGGGAAATATTTTCGCGAATTTTTTTTGGGGGGGGGGAATTTTTGGAGGGAAAATTTCATTCTCTAAGCTATATAATATCTTTAGGAGACTCTCCATTTGTATCATTCAACATCTTCTATTTGAAAGGGTTGGATTGTCCTGATAGTGAAGTTTCGATTTATACAGCATCAACATCTTCATCACGTAACAACTCTATTCATATGGATGAATATAGCGGTAATTCTTCCACTAGGAATAGAAAGCCAATTCTTCCACTTAGTCCTGATCCTAAGGACTATGAGAGTAGCACTAATTAAAGAGGGGATGGAGAATTTCAAATAAATAAAGAGTCACAGATTCCACTTACTCTAAATTCGAAGGACTATGAAAGCAGTAGTGATGATGAGCTTGATGACAAATTTCAAAAGAATGGAGTCTTGCAGTATCCACTTGGTCTTAATTCTGTGGATTATGAAAGCAGCAGTGATGAAGAGCATGATGGTGAAGTTGAAAAGAATGGAGTTTCAGGGTGTCCACTTAGTCCTAATTCTAAGGACCATGAGAGCAACAATGTTGAAGAGCATGATGACGAATTTCAAAAGAATGGATTGTCACGGTGTCCACTTAGTCCTAATTGTAAGGACTATGAAAGTAGAAGTGATGAAGAGAATGATAACGAATTTGAAAAGAATGGAATGTCAAAGTGTCCACTTAGTCCTAATTCTAAGGACTATGAGAGCAGTAGCGATGAAGTGCATGATGATGAATTTCAAAAGTATGGAGTGTCATGGTGTCCAGTTAGTCCTAATTCTAAGGACTATGAGAGCGGCTTTGATGAAGAGTGGGATGATGAATTTCAAAAGTATGGAGTGCCACGGTGTCCAGTTAGTCCTAATTCTAAGGACTATGACAGTAGCAGTGATGAAGAGCGGGATGATGAATTTCAAAACAATGGAGTGTCACGGTGTCCACTTAGTCCTAATTCTAAGGACTATGAGAGCAATAGTGATGAAGAGCACGATGATGAATTTAAAATCAATGGAGTCCTCTTAGTTCTGATTCTAAGGACTATGAGAGCAGCAGTGATGAAGGATAGGATGATGCACTTAGTCCTAATTCTAATGAGTATAAAGGTAGCAGTGATGAAGGACAAGATGATACACTTAGTCCTAATTCTATGGACTGTGAGAGCAGCACTGAAAATGCACATGAGGAAGAATATCCAATAAACATTGAGTAAAATTTTCCATTGAGTCTGAATTCTATGGACTATGATAGTAGCACTGAAGAAGGGGAAGATGAATAATATCCTCCAAGTCAGTATTTGAAAAGCATAGTTGATCATAGTGTGGATAACATTCCTCTTAATGATGATGAAAATCCCTATACAAATGATGATCTAATGATGGAGATGTTGCGAAGAAATATTGTATCTAGGAGTAGGAGCAAACCTTTCCATATCAATGCAAGATGTTCTAGTTATACCAGGGGTAAAGTAGAATATATGATGAGAAGAATTTGTATTAGTGCACTCATTTCAAGTGAATGTTGCCAAAAAGATTGCTTGAAACATATGGATTTCAAATTTTCATTAGAGAGAAGGAAGAGATATTTGTCCATGAATAAAAGCATGCAAAATTCATATTTAGGTGGGTGCTTGCAATCTGCATTGTTAGGTTATGATTATCATATTAAGACTTTATTTATCTGTAGAAAAGCTTTCAAAATGTTTCATTTGATTGGGAATTTTCGTCTCTTGAGAATTCAAGAAAATTTGGAAAAGGATCCCACATTTTATTCTGAAGTACATCATAAAATATGGTTTGGGCCATTATCAAACACTACAATGTCATGGATGAAAGATTTCTTCTCAAAGAATGGAGAGTGTACACCAAATAGAGAGACAATACATATTCCAGATGATTTTTCGAGATGCGAAATCTACAACTTATACAAAGAATATGTAGAAGGTGTTGAGGTACATGACCAGTTTATTACATATCAATATTTTGTGAAGACATGGAAGAGAGAATTCAACAATGTCTGTATTCCTAAGAAGACAATGATCTGATAATCACCCTATAAGTGACATCAGTTGAAGTTTTATTAAACAAAAGGTATTACATACTCATGTGTTGGTGTGTGTTTTGTGTTATTTAAGCAACGGATCAATCAGATTGCCAATACACAGACACTTAAATGGAAAGACAACAGAGAAATAGAGTAAGCAACCATAAAGACACAAGCAATTTTAATAAGGAGTTCACCCTATTCTCCAGGGCTATGTCTCCGGTCCAGCTTTCAGTGGTGGCCTTGCTTTATTGTGTCTTTGAACAGAGAATTACAATGCACGGACTCAATGTGAGTTCTCCTGAAGTAGGCTTTGCTTGGTAGGGTGGTTCTTGGATTCCCCAAGCCACTGGAGTACACAGTCTCTTCTTCCCACCAACTCTGTGACCTTCTGGTCTACAGTGGTAAGAGCCCAACAGGGTGCTCAGCCCAGATAGATCCCTCTATGGGGTGGCTCGAATCTCTCAAGCTTGATTGGGCTCAATGCTACCACTGCGTCAGCTCGGCCCTCTGTCTCATCTTGCTTTTCTCTTGCTTTACTGCCTTCTTCTCTGTGTATTCCATCCTCCTCTTGGGATTCTAGTCTTTTTCCTTTGTCTCTCGAACCTCACTCCGACTTGACTATTTATTCTGCCTCTATTCATGGCTTTTAGCCATTAGTTTCCATGCTTGTTCGGTTCATCTTCCACCTCTGTTGATTCGCCTTCTGCAGTTGCGCTTCGAGTTCCTTGTTCGTCATTAGCATGAATGCTTAGGGAGTGGCCACGTGTCCTCATCTGAACAGTGCCAGCCTGCTCGTTGGTTTGTTTCTTTAGTTACATCATGGACGCATTCTTCCTCCACCATGGTGGTCATACAGATTCTAAATCCCTTTAGAACACAGCTTAATTCCCTGTCGATTTCACTTCCTCCATCGAGCGCAATCTCAGCCATCCGATCTGGGCTCCTCTAGATCCAATTTCATATGTACGTCCCACATGGTTGACTTGCTCAACCGATAGCAAGCGATCAACGATGGTTTTCTCTCTCCTCCGCTGCCACGCGTCGATCGTTGAGTGGGATCGCTCCACTCTTCTCCAAAACCGTTTACCATTTGAGGGCACCACGATCAATACCACCGGTTTCTAGAGTGTGGGTTCCGCCTTTATCCTTTTAGCACTTTTTGGTTCTCCACCCGTGGTTCTCCAGTTGCCAACGCGATCGAGTGCTTAAGGCTCCTCCATTTTGGCCCTGTTTGCCTAGTGATGGCCCTAATTGCACATCAAAAATCACCTCCTTTTCTCGATCCGGGGCTCCCAGTGGCTACTTTGACCTCCTACCAGTGGCAACAACAGCCAGCGCCCTGACCTAATACAGTCATGGTTCTTTTCCAGTCTTTAATGGATCAAATTTGTAACACGACCTTCCCACTGAAAGAGCTTTTGGACCACCAAAAGTTGGTTTTCAAGCATCGACTAAGTGAGGGAATTACTTTCTAACTTGTCAAATCTCAATCCACTTCGCACTGCTTGGCTTCGAACCTTTGAGCCCAATCCTGAGGTATTCCACTTGTCCACAGCGCGTCATCCTTACCTTCCTGTCCAATACTGTGTCTTCCCATAATTCATTAAGATATTCAGGTAGCAAGTTAGCAACAGAAGGTAATTGACTCTGCTCTTCAGGGTCCTCAATCATTGAATGTTCAAACAACCTCAAGAAATCTGCATTTACAACTGAGTAGATGTGCATGTAAGCTGGTAGATCAAGGTAAAAATAATTTTCACCAATCTTCTCAGGTATCCCAAAGGGTCCATACCTGATAGGTCTTAGCTTTTTACTTTCACCTTGCCTCCTGTCCTTGTTGATATATAGCCAGACTTGGTCTCCAACTTGAAAACTATGCTCCATCCGATGCTTACCGTGCCTAGCCTTGTACTTGGCATGGCTCTTTTCCAGCCGTTCTTGTACTGCTTGGTGGATCTCCTGGATCTGTTCAATGAACCAGTTGGCTTGTCCACATCACTGTGTCTATCAACCATAGTATCTTTACCAAAGACAAAATCCAAAGGAGACCTTGGTATGAAACCAAGATAGGTCTCCAAAGGAGATCTCTATGTAGAAGAGTGTTTGGCTCTATTGTAAGCATGCTGCACATAACACAAGTGTTCATCCCAAAGCTTAGGGTGTTTGCTGCAATATCCTCTTAGTAACTGGATCACCGTCCTGTTAACTACTTCTGTATGGCCATCTGTTTGTGGATGAAAAGTTGTACTTTTCTTTAATTTGGTGTCCATTAGTTCCCACAGACTTGACCAAAACTTCCCAACAAATCAGGTGTCTCGATTAGATACAATAGAAGTGGGTAATCCAAAATGAACCCATACATGTTCAAAGCACAATTTTATAGTTTGTTCAGTAGTAATCTGTTTACTACAAGGTATCAAAATACACATTTTGTTGAACCTATCCACAACAAAATTTAGATAGTCATGACCTTTCCTAGATTTAGGCATTCCTCTAACAAAATCCATGGAAATGTTTTCCCAAGGGTGAGAAGGAACTGGCAATGGAGTGTACAAGCCTAGTTTTCTATTGTTGGGCTTGCTTTTCGCACACATAGCACATCCCTTTACATATCTAGAAATTGTCTCACTCATTCTCGGCCAATAGCAAAACCTTTGCAGTTGTGCAACTATTTTACTTACCCCGAAGTGACTTGATATCAGAAGTGTGTGCTTCCCTAATTATCTTTACTCTCTCAGTTTGTGTAATGCGGAGTTTCCCACAATGATATAGGAGTCGGTCCTTCATGTGATAGTCCAATTCTTCTATTCTTTTGCCTTGACTAAAAGTTGCATATACATCTTTAAAGTCCATATCCTGAGCATACTGTTCTATGTAGCTTTCATGCAGCACAAAATTACGCTTAAGTATGGTAGATGCATTTATAATGGGTCTAGATAACATATCTGCAACCTTGTTATGTATGCCTTTTTTATATCTGATGACTAAATGAAAACTATTGTAGGAAACCCATCCATTTGTAATGTCTTGATTGCTGCAACTTAGTTTTGGGATGTAGGTATTGAAGTGGCTGATGGATCAGATGTATTACTGTTTCTTGCCTAGTAAGTAATGTTTCCACTTTTTTCACACTCTGAACTAATGCATACAATTCTTTATCATATGTAGGATAGTTAACTACTGCAGGATTAAAAGTCTTAGAAGATAATGTAAGGGTTTACTGTGCTGTGTCAACACTGCTCCCATGGCATATCACGGCATCAGTTGGATCTCAAAGGGTCTTTGTAGATCTGTAGTGCCTAGTATCGTGCCTATACTATCCTTTCTTTCAATGTTCGAAGGCTTTCTGATGTTTGCCTCCTCACTGAACAACCTTGTTCAATCCTGTCAAGGCATGTAAGGAGCTGCAATTGAGGAAAAATTTGAAATGAACTTCCTCCAATATTGTGTTGCTCCTAAGAAGCTTCTCACTTCTATAGAAAACTTGGGATTAGGCCAGTCTACAATGACTGCCACTTTAGAGGGATCTATTTTCAATTCACCTCCCCCTACTATGTGACCCAAATAATTTAGAGAGGTTTTGCAAAATTCATATTTGGAGAGTTTAACATAAAGTTTTTCTCTTTTTAAAACATCTAATGTTTGCTTAACATGCCTTAAATGTTCTTCCCACGTTTTACTAAAAAGCAAAATGTCATATAGATATGCAATAACAAAATCATCAAGAAAAGGTCTGAGCACATCATTCATTAATCTCATGAAAGTAGCAGGGGCATTGGTCAAACCAAAAGGCATAACCAGCCATTCATACAATCCCTACTTTGTTTTGAAAGCAGTCTTCCATGCATCTTGCTCTGCAACTCTAACCTAATGGTATCCACTGTGCAAATCCAGCTTGGTGAAATAAACAGCTTCCTTCAGTTGATCCAAAATATCATCTATGCGAGGAAGGGGATAATGATTTTTGATTTTTATCTTATTCAGTGCTCGGTAGTCAATGCACATTCTCAACGAGCCATCTTTATTTCTCACCAAAACGATTGGTGACCCACATGGTGACGTGCTAGGCCTGATGAACCCTTTCTCGAGCAACTCCTGCACCTGCCTCTTGATTTCAGCATTCTCTAAAGCAACAACCTGTACATCCCAATGTTAGGCAATGGAACATCTTGCTACAAAATAATATCATGTACTATCCCCTTTTTGGGTGGCAGACCTTTAGGTTATTGGAACAAGACATCATATTCTGAAACAATGTTTTCTATATCAGCTTGTTGATCAGCATTACAGCCCTCAAATACATTGGTTTTATCAGGTTTCTTTACAACCATCAATAGGAATTGTTTGCATGAATTTATCATTCTTTTCATCTGTCTTGAGTTTATGAGAGTATAATTATTCTTGAGGTTATGAGCTCTTACAAGGTATTCGATTCCACCTTTAACAAGTAGATACTTGTTCTCATCTCTATAGAAAATAGCCTTTCTATCATACAAGTAAGGACTTCCTAAAACAATTCCACATATATCCAAAGGAATTACATCTAACTCAACCTCATCTACAAATGCTGACCCAAAAGAAAACTTGAGTTTGCATTTTCTAGTCTCTTGTAGTTGTGCTTTATCATTCAACCATCCTAATGGGTATGGTTTCTTATGAGGTGTAGTTGCTAATCCCAATTTCTTTACAATTGCTTCAGAAATTAGATTTACTTGTGAGCCACTATTGAACAAAGTATCAATCTTTTGATTTTTGGAAACAGCTCGAATATGGAAAAGCTCATGTCTTTTTCTCTCATGTTTTTCATCAATAATAGATTGAGCAGAATTAGTAGTAGATGCTTTAGAATTCTTACCTTTTATACTTATGGCTACAATGATTGTTTCATCTCCCAAGTCTGACCTCAAATCTTTCTGAATGGCTGTAGCGGTCTTCTTCTTCTTACCCTCGGACTTCTTAGGTCTCAGCTCTGGATGCAGAATCCAACAGTGCTCATCATCATGCCTACCGTTTTTACAGTGAGTGCATGAAGCTTTGCTTTTCTATGTAGTGTTAGCCTTCCTTGCTTTCCACTTCTGCTTTCTTTTCTCCTTGCTCTTGCTTACAGTGGGTTGGGATGGTCCCCCCACTTCTGGATTTCCATTCTTTCCTCTAGCTTCTAGATGAATAGCTTGTACAGATACCTCATCTATACTAGTGGGATTAAACATGAGGATGGTATACCTCATGTAGCTCTGTAGACCACCAATGTACTTCAAAAGAGTTTCTGGTGAGTCTAATGAGATACCCAACATCAATGCTCTCTTTATGAACTCTGGAGTATACCCTTGTACACTTTTCCCTTTCAACTGCCGAAGAGTTTGCCAACTCATCATGGCTTGTTACATGTAGGCCAATGGATATAATTTCTTTTTTATTGCAGCAACAAATTCACTCCAGACAGAGATGGTCTTACCATGCTTCTTCATATAAGATTGGGTTCTGCCTTCCCACCAAACCAAGGCAGTGCCTCCTAGGCGTAACCTTGCCAGCTGAATCTTACTCTTGTCCGATTCTATGTTCTGTACCTTGTAATACACATCAATTTGTCTAATCCAATTGTCCAGCTTTTCAACATTTAGCTCTCCATCATATATAGGCAAATAAAATTTAACATCTAGTTTAATCAAATATGCTTTCTTATTATGCACAAGGCTATTAGGAGGTGTAGGAAAGCTTTCTTCTCTCCCATTTCCTTTTGAGTGGTCATGGGAATGAGACATCTTTTTCTTTATCTTGCTTCGAGCCTGATGAATCTTCATCCTTATGTTTTCTAAAGTCCCTATACATTTCTTCTACCATGGACTTTATAGCTAGGAAAATTTCTATGAATTGAGGGTCTGACCCCATAGAACCTTCCTCTGACATTGTCTTTCGAGAATACACTCTCCCAATTTTAGCGTTAGTTTCCACCAACTCTCCTTCTCCTACTTTGAGCTTTGATCTAGTGAGCATTCACAGCTAAAGCAACACAAGCTTGTCTAATCTTACAGCCTAGAGCTCTGATACCACTTGATCTAATAATCACCCTATGAGTGACATCAGTTGAATTTTTATTAAACAAAAGGTATTATAGACTCATGTGCTCGTGTGCGTTCTATGTTATTTAATCAACGGATCGATTAGATTGCCAATACACAGACACTTAAATGGAAAGACAAGAGAGAAATACAATAAGCAACCATAAAGACACAAGCAATTTTAATAAGGAGTTCATCCTATTCTCCAGGGCTACGTCTCCGGTCCAGCTTTCAGTGGTGGCCTTGTTTTATTGTGTCTTTAAACAGAGAATTACAATGCACGGACTTAATGTGAGTCCTCCTGAAGCAGGTTTTGCTTGGTAGGGTGGTTCTTGGATTCCCCAAGCCACTGGAGTACACAGTCTCTTCTTCCCACCAGCTCTATGACCTTCTGGTCTACAGTGGTAAGAGCCCAACATGGTATTTAGCCTAGACAGATCCCTTTATGGGGTGGCTCAAATCTCTCAAGCTCGATGGTTCTCAGTGTTACCGCTGCATCAAATTGGCCCTCTGCCTCGTCCTACTTTTCTCTTGCTTTACTGCCTTCTTCTCTATGTATTCCATCCTCCTCTCGAGATTCTAGTCTTTTTCCTTCATCTCTTGGACCTCACTCCGACTTGATTGTGTATTCTGTCTCTATTCATGGCTTTTAGCGATTCGTTTCCATGCTTGTTTGGTTCCTCTTCCGCCTCTGTCAATTCGCCTTTTGCAGCTACGCTTGGAGTTCCCTGTTTGATGTCAACATGAATGCTCAGGGAGTGGCCACGTGTCCTCATATGAATAGCACCAGCCTACTCGTTGGTTTGTTTCTTCCTCCACCATGGTGGTCAAATGGATTCCAAATCCCTTTAGAACATGACTTAATTCCCTGTCGATTCCACTTCCTCCATTGGGCACAACCTCAGCCATCCAATCTGGGCTCCTCTAGATCTAATGTCATACACACGTCCTGCGTGGTTTACTTGCTCGACAGATAGCACCTGATCAATGATGGTTTTCTCTCACCTCTGCTGCCACACGTCAATCATTGAGTGGGATCACTCTGCTCTTCTCCAAAACCATTTACCATTTGAGGGTGCCCCGATCAATACCGCTGATTTCCAAAGTGCAGGTCACACCTTTATCCTTTTATCCCTTTTTGTTTCTCTGCCCACGGTTCTCCGGCTCCCAACGCGACCGAGTGCTTAAGGCTCCTCCATTTCGGCCCTATTTGCGCAGCGATGGCACTAATTGTGCATCAAAAATCACCTCCTTTTCCTGATTTGGGGCTCCTAGGGGCTACTTTGACCTCTTGCGCAGTCTCCATGGGCCTTGGTCAGCGTGCTTTGATCGAGGTCCTCGTCGTTCCACGCTGGCTGCCATTGTCAATGGTTTAGGGTGTTTTTGATCATTGTTTTTGGAATTTTTAGAGATTCGTCCTGACTTGATATAGTCATGGTTCTTTGCCAGTCTTTAATGGATCCAATTCGGATCAGACAAGGATGGGGATTTGTAGTACATGTGCTTCTCTTAAATAAAAAAGGGACAAATGTGAAGGGTCAGAAAGAGGTAGGCATTCATAACTTTAACTTTTAGAATTGTATATTCATCAAGTATGAAAACATATTTCTTAGTGGCTTTCTTTTATCTTGTGTAGATTCAATTGTTAAAGAAATTTAGGAGCATCGCGAACAACAAACAAATGAATGGAAAAAGTTGTACAAGAATTGAAAGAAGTGTTATGATAATCTGAGTAAATATTTGGGTTTGATAATTGATGGTATAGACCAAAAGAAAACACTTTTAACACATTTTGTTCGCACACCCAAAAATTTACAGGACGAAAATTTTATTGAGTATCACTTGGTCAGTTGTATGGTCTTCAATGGGAAAATGTTGCCAAAGGTGTACTTCACAACTCCAAATATTCATAATGATGCAAATATGACCATAACCATAATTCATGATGTGCTTTCTCATTGGTCTGGTAATCTTCTTGAAGTTTTGTATCTACAATTACACAACACTTGTCGTGAAAACAAAAATCAGGTTGTTTTTGGATATCTAAACATGCTTGTTGAATTGAGAATTTTTTAGAAGGTAAAGGTTGGTTTCCTTCTTGTTGGGCACACTCATGACCATATTGATCAGATGTTCAATCATTTTTCAGTCACATTGTGGAGGAAGGAAGCTGGGAGCTTGCCATCATTAATTAAATGTATTAAGAAATCATACATGCCAGAGCCTAATTTTGATGTGTTGGAAGAAACTATTAACATGTGAAAGTTTATTATGGGATCATATGGTGAGGGGAAATTCATTCAACAACTTAATGACATTAGCTTCCAACATCAATTTCGTATCAAAAAAATTGATGGGAAAACACTAATATGGGGCAAGAAGTATTCAACTACTACAGAATAGACATCGTCATAAGGTTTGCAATTTTTGAAGTTCATTCCAAATCATCCAATATTTGCATTAAAAATATTGTTATTACAATCAGTTGGTGAAGTTCATAATGCACGCAAATAAAGCAGAGATATAAATTATTCTGATTGCCTAGAAGAAATTAAAAAATGTATTATATATACATATGAGTACTTTGACATTGCTGATTCAGTTTGGTGGGAGTCATGTTTCAATAATCAAAGTGATATCATTTCAACAAGAACAAATGAAGATATACCTTTGAAAAATCCATTTATTTGGGCACAAAATGTGTCGAATGCACATGAGGAAATAAACATTGTTGAACAACAACAATCACAAGGTATCATTAATTCTTCACAGGCAAAGGAAAGAGAGATGTATATTGGTTCTAGAAGATCTCATGCATAACGTGAAGCCATGGAAGACTTTTACAAGGGTTTAGTATAGGATATTAAGGAGGGTTGCATGATCGTAGTGCTAGCAGATGGAGATCTCAATGGCTATCCATTCTGGGTTGCTAAAGTTATAAAGGTCTTTACAAAAAATGATGATGTTACAAGTGTTGAAGTACATTGGTAAGTCACAAATACACACCCATTCAATGGCGTGTATATGCCAGAGATGGTAGTTGACAAAAAAAATGGTGGAAAGAGAAAAAGAAAGGGTACGAATATAAATCGTCACTGCACAGACATATTGAAATTGGAGGATGTTGACATACTTGTTTATGACTTCAATTTAACAAAGAGGGGAACTCTTCCCTTCAAGACGGTAGAGATTCTGAAAAGGTTGTTACCAGAAGGAACAGTGTTGAGATGGGAGTCTACTGAAACCAGTCGTAGATCTAGAAGAATTTTGAAACCTGAAATGATGGGCATGCATGTGGACTCAGATGGGGCACTAGTTGATGAAAGAGAAGAATATGGAACATCTTTGTCAGCATCTAGTCACTCATCTGAATATGTGAATTTTGATGGTGTGCAAGAAAATATGAGTGATTTTGAATAATTGTTTAAGACAGTTTATCTAACTGATGTATGCATCGTATCTTGAAATAAATTTTTTTATTTCCATATGGTGTTAAATGAGAACTTATGAGTCATTTTTATGTTTTTGGATCATTTTACTAGCATTTTTCTTTAATTTTGAAGATTGACCCTAAAAAAAAATCATCGTTCCAGTATAATCACTTTTTAGTTTTCAAGCTATATTTTGCACAATTTTTTTGTTTTCACTGCCATTTTTAAAACATGTTCAAAATTGTCCCTAAAAAAAGAAACCATCATTCCAGTATACACACTTTTCATTTTTAGCATTGTTTTTTATGTTTCTTTGGCGTTTTTTGGCCAGAGTTTCCGTTTTGAGTTTATAGTTCCCGTTTCAAAGTTTACATTGTTACAAGTCATATTTTGTAAAAGGAAATATTGTCCACCATGATGTATCTTTTATAGTTATTCTCTATTTTAATAAAATGTTTCTTGATGGTTTTGTTTAATGTGTGTTCTCCTATTTTCTTCTAGCATTTCCAGTTTTCAAATCATGGGGCCTCCCCCCAAGATCTAGATTAGTGGTATCAGAGCCAAGTTATGGCTCCATGGGAATGAGGGTTTAACACATCTTTTAGTTTCAAACATTTTTTAGAAATATTCAACAAACTTCATGCACGTGATACGATATTCATGGAGCACTTTCTTCGGAAAAGCGAGAAGACATTTTTTTCATTTGTTTTGCAAGTATTTTTTGGGCGGCGAGTTTGTAGATCAAATTTGAAATTTATGGTGCAAAATTTACAAAAAAAAAAGCAGATCTGGATTCCTTCTGAAACAATACCAAAATTCAAAAAACACTTTGTTCGAATGAGAGTCCGGATGAGGGAGATATCGTTGATCTAAAATCAGCTATGTTGCAGAATTTTTTTCTCACGAGAATTTGTGGATGACGACTCTCCTATCTTTTTTTGTAGTTTTTGTTAAGAATTTTAGGAAAATTATTGGAGATCTGAGCTCCTCTTGAAAAATCACCCAATTTGAAAAAAAATTGGTCAAATCGGAGTTCATATGTGGGAGATATCGTTGATTTAAAATCAACTATTTTTTTAAACTTTTGTGACGACAGGATAATTGCAACATGAGTATGAGTTTCCTGAGTGTCCATATATGGATTTCAATCACATGGGAAGATGCATAATGGTCATTATGCTTCCAAAAATAGGTTATAATAAATATTTTGTGCTATATTGACCGAGTTATGCCCATTTAAAACTAGTTTTTATATCTGAAGCAACATTCGAAGTAGGTTCCGTTTGGAGACATGCCCTCCCACTTGAGGCTATGTAAGCACCTGCTACTTCATCAAAAATCATTATCACGGTTATGAGCCAACCACACAAAATGTTTTTCATTGAATTCCATTTGATAGGCCGCAGACTATTAGTATCACAGTTGGTCACATGCATTACATGGTATCTTTATCCTTGGATATTTGTTTATCATGGTTATGGGTCATTCACAAAACCACACTTCATTGAAGTCCATTTGCTAGGCAACACATTGCTAGTATCATAGTTTGTTACAAGAATTATAGGGTATCTCTACCCTTCGATCTTCGTTCATTGTGGTTATGGGTTAACCACACAAAGTCCTTATCTTCAGTGGCTCTTCATATTCAACAAAAGTTTCTAAGAAGGAAACATCACACAATGGGGACCATTTCTTCTTAAGGAGGGATGAATGATATGAATGGAAATTGGCATCCACCAATGGTATTCATCGACCTATGATATTTATCCACTCATGGAATCCACCCATGATATTGTAAGTGGCATTCACCCATGGTATTCATCCACCCAAGGTATTTATCGACCCATGCTATTATAAATGCATCCAATTATGGTATTCATTCACCCATGGTATTTACCCATTGTATTGTAAGTGATATCCACCCATGGTATTCAATCACCCATGGTATCTACCGACCCATGGAATTTACCTGTGGTATTATAACTAAAAAAATACTATAAGTAAACAATCACATTTTGTAAAAGGGAATATTGCTCACCACAATGTACCTTTTAAAATTATCTCTATTTTAATAAAAAGTTTCTTGCTGGTTTTGTTTAATATGTGTTCTCCTATTTTCATTTGGCATTTCCATTTTTGAGATCTTGGGGACCTCCCCCCAAGACCTAGATCATCTCATACATATCTGATATTGGTAAAGAAGGATTGATATCTTATCAAAATAGTTTCATTATCATATATTTTCTCATATCTTCATTCACATGTCACGTACAAATCAAATCATGATGAGAGAGATAACCAAAGTCTTCCTTAAACCAAACTTATAACCAACATATAACCAACAAAAATAACAAGGATATAACAAGCATAAGACCACATATGACCAAGTACATTTATACATGAAATACCAAAGGAGAAGGTGTTTTTATTAATGAATGCATAAGCCAACTTCCACGAACCACCCAACTATAGATTGGTTGAACCAAATATTTCTTTCAATTAATCACCCTCATGCCATATTCTAAGCATGAATGTGGGACTTAGAGCAAAATCAACGAGGGCTTCCTCAAGATTTACCATATATCCCACCAAGGGATTTCTAGGCTCGAAACCCTCATCAATAAAACCATGCTCTTCCACAATCCCATTGGATCACTAGGCCTATATAGGCATGGATGCCTTTGGATCTATCGACCTAAACTGTGAGGAATTTTTCCATCTCAACCTCTCAACTTTATCGTGTCCTCCGCCATTACTGGTTGATGGATTCATAGGCCTACGAGGTCACAACCCTCTGGGTTTTACCATGTATCCCACCTATATTGATCAAGGGATTCCTATTCCCAATCAAGGGTATTCACAATCAGGGTTTACCATATATCCCACCTATAGATTCCTAGACCTTGTGATCAATCATGAGACCACCCTACTTAGCTTCGAATCCTTCTAACAATCCAAATCAACCAAAACAAGAGATCCCTATCACACCATGGCTATATGGAAATGGCAAGTAAAGGTTGAAGAATAATTTCACACTTGTCAAATCCCATGCCAATCACAACAAGAGAGCCAAAAGCCCACATGCATGTACAATGCATGTCAAAACTAGCAAGCAAATCATGCATGCAACTTGTTACCTACAAGAAATCCTGCTATAGCCACTTGATCCTTCTCTTCCTTGCTCAATATTTTTCTTCCTCTTGATTTGTTTTCCTTCCTTTGCCTTCTTTACTCCAATGCGAGAGTGTTCCAAGAAATCTCTAAGTGTCAAGAGTATGAGAGAAAAATATTAGAGAGAGAGAGCTCCAAAACTAAACTAACAAAAGGTTGTGAGCTGATCCTTAAAAGCATTTTTATCATTAAGGCCTATATTTTCTTCATTTTCCATTATTTTCCCCCTCACATGGAACCTATGACCTTTCTCCTTCCTTTTCTCCTACTTTCCATTATTTTCATAAATAAAATACCAATTAATGTCACTCTTCCTTTGCAAAGTCTTCACCATTTCCTTTGCTAATATCCGTAGCCATAATAAACCAAATGAACACTGATACTAGGATGTTTTTCCCAACATTCATCTTGCAATACATGTCTCATGACCTTGGCTATTATTTTTCCTTTATTAACTTTATTACATGCAATTTTTGTGAGGGTTGTTACAAAGAATGACTCAACGGATTCTATTTATTGTTACAAGTCAATTTCTTTTTTTCCTATTAATATTAATATTATTTTACAATATTTAGTTCCTTCTTACAAGGATGTCCTAGATATGACTCCCATTCATGAATTTTCTAGGTCTACCCTTGTTTATCATCAACTGATTGAATCTCTCTCTCCATTCCAAAATGTAACTATTAGAAAGAAGAAAATCAACAAAAGATATTTGGCGAGAAATGTAACCACTCAAGAGGCCATCCATGGATGTATTAGTGTGATTCCACTTTTAGCCAACGAGAATGTTCATAGTGCCCTTAGAGCATAGAAGGCCTCTAAGTTTTTTCTAAAAATGATTATCATATCCCTCAACATAACGGTGTTGGGGGAGGCTCCAAATTCAACTCCCTTAAGAGATTGGTTGAAATTCATAGACACTTTCTATTATTTCTTGAAGAAACTAGGGTCATAGGTGAGAAGGAAAGGGAGGATTTTTGAAAACTTAGACCTCGTTGGATTTCCTATTCTATGGATTCTATTGGTCTATTTGGAGCTCTCCTCTCTCTTTGGGACCGAAAAATTGCAAACTTGTATGCCTTCTCTTGTCCTATTTGAATTATCTTACAAGGTTTTATAGGAGGTTTTCTTCACCATATTAAGTTGGTAAATTTGTATGAGTTCTAGGAGAAAGTCCCATATAGTGGCCATATTTCAAACCAATATCTCCTTTTATCAGGTGATTTGAACTACAATATCTCACAAAGGGATTCCTTGTGGTCTTGATCCCATTCGATCCATTGGCTTCATATTTTCAGAGTTGTTTCCAAATCACAATCTTTTATATTACTCCATTCCCTTTAGCTCCTACATGGAGAAATATTATTACTGGTCAATGAGATATTTCCAAGTGCCTTGATAGCTTTTTGATGGTTGGACAGTTGTTAGATTATGTGGGGAGATTCTAATATTGGATAAGAGAGGAAAAAGCATCAGATCATCTTCCAATACATTGGAAAACACATAAACAAATACCCTTCTAAGTTCAATTAGGCATGGATAATACTGGAGTCCATCGGGTCTCTAGTGTCTAATTTGTGAAAAATAAATATGTTGCAAATTGATCCTCTACTATGGGATATCTTGATAGGAATTTTTCAGAACTCAAGAAGGTTGTTGTGGAATGGGAAAAGAAAAGGAAATCTAAGAAAAATGTAAAGTTATATGCCTTAGAGAAAGAATATGAACATATTTTTTAGAATTTTGTTAGCTCAATTATTTTTTTAAATATTTTGCCCATAGGATGAGTTCCTTTGAAGCTTGAAAGTTACATATTTTGAGGTTGGAAGAAGAGACCCAAAAGATCGAAAGAGGGGTGACTTGGATTAAGATGGGGGATGGAAATACAAAGCTTTTTCATAATTTTTCTAATCATGGAAGGAATATAAACTCCATTTGGGAACTTGAGGTGGAGGATGGTAATATTTTCACAAGTAAAAATGATTTAAAAGTTGTTATCATTAACCACTTTTACTCTCTTTGCAGATATTTCGGTGCAAGCAGTATTGTCCCTCAACTACAACTCATCTAGAACTACCTGAGATTCTTCAATTCCAAGGACGCTGAAAGCATGGGGATCCCTGTCTCTCTTGAGGAAATTAAATGTGTTCTAAAGCACTTTTCAAAAGATAAAAGTCCAGGCCTAGATGGTTGGGTTATTGAACTCTTTCTATCCTTTTTCGAAATCAAAATATCATGTCTTTGTAAAGCAATGGAGAAATCAAGGATTGGGAAAATCACAAGATCAATGAATGCTACCCTTTTAGCTCTGATTCCAAAAACTTCAGAAGCTAAGACTTTTTTTTTTTACTACAGATCCATTTCTCTGTGTAATGTGGTATATAAAATCATCTCAAAATTCATATCAAATAGAATAAAAACAATTCAATAGAGGAGGTGTCTCTTAATCAATTTGGATTTATAGCTAATACAAAAATACATGATGCTATTGGCATACCTCAAGAGGTTCTTAATTCCATAAAATTAAAAAACTAGGAAGCTTTGCTTCTTAATATGGGTCTCAATAAGGCCTTCAACAAAGTGAATTGGACTTTCCTTAGATTAGTCTTATTGCTGATTGGCTTAGGGTCGGAGGTCACTAAATTAGATCATGGGTTATGTGATCTTGACACACTTTTTCTTCTTGATTAATGGATCCCCCTCATTTACCTTTTCCAACTCCATAGGACTTAGATATGGGCAACCTCTCTCTCCCCTCTTGTTCCTACTAGTAATTAAAGGCTTAAGTCTCCTTTTACCGAAAGAAAATCACAAAAGAAACATCAAGGGAATTAAATTCTCCTGCAAATAATATATTACTCATTTACTCTTTATGGATGATGTACTATTGTTAGGGTCTGGTTCTATTTCAAAATGACAGTTCTTCCATAGGTTGATAACCTTATAATGTCAAGCCACAAGAATGGAAATTCGTGTAAAAAAATACACTTTTATTCAAAATGGTGTTAGCTTAGATACCTTCTCTTCCATAAAGTATTTTATGCCCCTTTAGGTTTATGCTTTGATTGTTTTTTAATACTTAGGCTTTTTCCTTAAACCAAATGAATACCAAAATGAAGATTGATGTGGCTACTTAGAAACGTTTAGAAGTGAATAATTCTGTGGTGTTATAACTGGACCTTTCCCTCAATAGAAGAAATATTTTAGTGAGATATGTACTAGAAAACATTCCTGTCTTATGGATGTCTATATCCAAGATTCCCAAATCAATTTTGAATAATATAAGGAAAAGGATGTTTAGTTTTCTATAGAGATGTACGAAAAGTAAGGAAGTGATACAGCATGTCGGGTGAGAATCTTTGTCCAAGCAGAAAAGCTTGGTGGGTGGGGTTTCAAGAAATTGATCTGGTTTGGTAAGGCACTACCTCTGAGAAAAAATTGTGGAGAGGTTTGCTTGGTAGTGGGATTTGGAGCCATGTAATAAAGGAGAAGTATCTTAGATGGATTCCTATGGTGGATTGCCTTAGAAAAGCTACAAATAAGTCACTCTAGAGGGGATCCATTGTCTGGAAGGTCGTTACAGAGTCTTGTCCTCTTCTTTTCAACTAGCCTACCCAAAAAGCTAGAGAAAGTAAACATGTGATTCTTGGCAAGGATCTATTTACTTGTTGACGCTATTACTACAAATTATCTCAAGAATTAATTAACCTCTTAATTCCGAAAGGATATTATTACCTAATCACTGTCAAAAGAGAGGAGTCCTCACTTTTCTCTAATAGTTACTAGTTGACTCATCTAGAATTTGGTTTTGTTGGACATTTCACTAATGAATGGAACTCCTTCATAAAAGAGTTATATAACAATGGTGTTAGCTTAAATAGATCAAAGGATCTGCGTCTCTAGAGCTAGGACACATCTTCTGGTAGGGTGAAAGAAAATTTGTGTTAAGAAGTTATTGTTCATTCAACCGTGGTCCATAAAGTTGTATCTTGATTTGGATATGGAACATCCCTAACAAGTTGGAATGCTTCATTTGGTTAGCCTGGAAAAACAAAATATTAAGTAGGGAAAATCTCTAGAAAACAAGTTTTTTTTTAGCCAAATTTGTGTTTCCTTTGTAAGATTCAGGACAAATTGATTGACCATATATTTGTGGGATGTAAGTTTGCCAAAGAAATGTGGAAAGTAGTTTTATTGGTTTTGGGTGTAAGAGAGAACACATATTAGTCTTCCTTTGAGGGTACACTTCAACACTGGAACAAGAAGAACAAAAACCTTTGCTCCCTTCCAATATTTGTTGCTTGGGGAATTTGGTTACTAAGAAATAGGGTCAATTTCAAAAACTCAAATATGAGTATTCTTTAAGAATCTTGAAAGATTGTGTCTCACTTCAAACAATATGACCTCAAACAAAAAATAAATATTCAAAGAAGGATCAATTTCCCAATTATTTCTCAATGCCTTCTAGTTGGTTTTTTTGGTGGAGTTGAAAAGGCTATAAATGCACAAGGTGGAGAATGTTACGGAACAACTTTGTTTAGTTTTGAATTGGTATAAGGATAAAACAAATATAAAAAATGAGCTAATTACTGGCTAGGCTATTATATATCTCTTTCTAGAAAATATAAACTGCAAAATTTAAAAAATTCTAAATACCTAATAAAATGATTAGCAAAAGCATAACTAAAAGTACAAAACCTAGCTTCCTAAAAAACATTTTTTTTGGTAGAGATTCTAAACCTAGCTTCCAATAAAGTCATGGGCAGGTAAAGCATAGCTAGAAGTACTAAACCTAGCTTCCTAAAAAAGCATAATTGAAAAGATAAAGGGATCATTCATCCTTAATGTCGGAAATTTACAAGGCTGTAGTAATCTAATCCATAAACTATTTTTGTTAGTGATATGTTCTTTATGCTTTTGTGAACGTTCAATAATGAACTCTGGTACAAATTTCATGCTTATGTAGGTACGTTTTTTTTATTCCTCACTAATAACAAATGGAGTTTTCTATAATGCGATTTTTTGGAGATTCAATCCGTGGAAGAAATTGAGTTTAAATCTTGATTTGTTGCAGTTAAAATGGTTTTTTAACTGCATATTTGGATTCAGCACCCTGAAAAACCCCTGGGACGCTTTGATTGTGCAGAAACTAGCTATCAAACTTGCGATTCCAATAAATTGCTACCAGATTTTGACCGGAAAAAGCCACCAGAAAGGCTTTCAAAAAATGGCGTTAAAGACAACTTCATAACGAATATTTTTTTTCTCCATACATATATATATATATATAGAACATTCATGCTTACCCACATATTTTTTTATTTCTGGCCAATAACAGTTTTTTTTTCTCCATAAATATATATATTGATTATTTTTCAAACGAATCATAATTTCCCAGCATAAAAGTGCAAAGCGGTTGTCTACAATGAGACTTTTTGAAAGCCTTTCTGGCGGGTTTTTCTGGTCAAAATCCGGAAACAATTTATTGGAATCGCAAGTTTGATAGCTAGTTTCTTCACAATCAAACGGTCCCAGGGTTTTTCAGGGTGCTGAATCTAAATATGCAGTTAAAAACCATTTTAACTGCTAAAAATCAAGATTTAACGTCAATTTCTTCCGCCAAATTCCAATAACTCATTATAGACAACTCCAAAGTACAAATAACACTGCCACAGAAAAACACGACTCTCTCTCGAATGTCAACTATCCTACGGACCAGGAAAGCTCGACGATCCAAAATGTCAGATATCCCACGCTTTCATAATTACCTCTATTCCCCGTACAAGAAGCTTTTGAATACGCCACGTCGGACGATGGTTCACGTCAGTTAATGGCTTTGTAGGAGATATCGACGCATCAGGAGAAGGGCAGGAGGAGCCCGCGCACAGAACGATGTAACTAAGCGTTTGATACGGCTTACTCCTAGAGATTAAATTTGGAGTCGTCGAACAAGGCCTAGGAATTGACCGTCCAAAAGTGACTTGAATCTGGGTTAAAAAATAAAAAATAAAAAATTTGTAGAGATAGTGTTTGAATAGTATTTTTGATGATGGAAATGGATTCAACACCATTAAAAATGTCTAAAACACCTAAAATTTCTAAATTTAACAATTATAATTTGAATTTACAAAAATCCTCACAGGTTTTATTTAAATATGAGTAAAATTTAGACAATTTTTCATATGACTAAAATTTAGATAATTTTCCAAATAACTCCTTATGTCAAATTCTGTTTTTACTAATTATTTTATTGAAATTAGTTTGAAACTTTTTGAATCAATGGCCAATGTAGAAATTTTGTAAAATTGGTTTTCTTGACTTACAGCTAGTCTTTCTCAAGGTAAGTTAATGCTATTAGACCCAGATGTATCTAGTAAGACTGAAAGCGCCTGTTTACTGACTATTAGGGAGTAGATTCAGGTGTATCTACCCATGCTGAAAGGGCCTCTTTATTGACTATTAAAAATTAATACCAGTTGTTGATATTTATGGTTAACAGTTAGCAATAAATATCTCACTATTAATTTTAGGTTTAAAACTATATTTAATTGCTAAATTAAATTTAAGGTTTTGAAATTAAAGATTACAATGAACTACACTAAATAAATAAAAATCCATAGAAAAATAAATTTTAATATAATTATCACCAAAAACATATCTCAACTTTTCTGAATCTATTTAAATATTAAATTAGAATTTTAACCATATAAGTTAATCTTCTAATAATTTTCCATGCACGAATTCTAACAAATGCGAAAATTTAACGTCATATTTTAATAAATTATCATCTACGAGATTCGAACCAATGAAGATTTGAAGAGCAAAAGTTAGAACGCATAGTTTTTGAAGGAGATCCACCTGTTTTGCAAATACTGTCATTCCGCACCCAAACGGTCGGCCATCAGACCTAGACAGGCCAACCGAGCGCCTGCCAGAAGTGCTAGACAATTCCGCCAGCTGGTTTGAACGTTCAATGCCATCAATTGCAAAATAAGGCAATGACAACACAACAGATGTACCTCATAATTGCGATAGGCGCAGTTCTTTGTTGATTTATTTTTTAAAGGAATTCCATAATTTATTTTATTCACAGAAAATTTAAATCCAAAAGTTAGGACGAGCTACTCTAGGCGTACCGAAAATTTTAAATCCGAAAGCTACGACGACATTTTGATTCAACCTATCGACGATGGACATGACTATCAACGTCTTCTCATAAATCTGATATCTTACTCCAAAAACATATCATGCAGAGTCTTGGTAAACTTCCGACATTGTATTTGGTCTCCACTTTATTAAGCCTGGATATCGTGTTCGGCCTCCACGTTTTCATTATTAAATCACTCATTCATTGATTCTCAACCAAAACTAATTGACAAGCACGTCATGGAGACATGAAGAATCACACGATACCAACCATTCCAACGAGATGGGACGAAGTAATAAGAGCAACTAAAGTTCTGGCGTTCCTTCTATTATGTCTTGCATTGATTCGGACAGTGTCAACTATCTCCTCACGTAGTAAGGTATTCAGACTACATAGTAATTACTTTTGGGCTAAAGAGCAAAAGCATTGGTTATTTTTTTCGCGGAGTTTTTTTCTATCAATTTTACTAGAGTTTATGAAAGCTTACTCTTGGATTTTAATACCCCGTCTTATTAGGATTTGAAGACTAGGAACACATACTTACGAAAATGTTATTAATATACATAATTAACAGAAGGTTGATATTTCATATCTTTATTAGCATATAAAATATGTAGTTAATTTGATTATATCAATCACATTAGTAAAAGAGGTTATGCCACTTACAATCAATATGTTTGGGGTTGATTCATTAATCACGTTTAAGGAAGGTTGATGAGGTTGATCAAGGTTGTATAGATTGACCATGGTAAAGCTTACATTAATGTTAATGCTAATGTTACATTAATGTTACAAAATAGTTATATTAATGGTTTTGGTGGTTTGATGTGGTTGACCATTATTGACCATATTCAATTGTACATATCTGGAATGACTAGTAAGGTTGACCATGTTCAGCCATTCTAATGATCGATGGTCGTAGTTGGCCATTAGGAGTCCGTAAAGCATGAAATGTTTTATGTTGACTATAATTTATGTTAAAGTGAAGTTAGAAAATTTTAGTTAAATCGTGAAGTCATAGATTGCATGAGGAACAGAAAATTAGATTTTCCATGATTCCATATTTAGAAATTTATTGCTTATATACTCATGCTTGGGTCATTATCATGTGAAGTAAGAAGAGATAATAGAATAAACTTGTGGATGTATATGAGAGAATAATTAATGAATATAAATTATGTATTCAAGAAAAAGCTTATGTACTTATTTGTCTTGTCTTTGCATGTTTATCTCTACCTCTAAACAAAAAGTGGTATCACAGCAAGATTTAGCAAGGTTTCAAAGAGCCAAAGGAGTTCATAAGGTCATGAACTACTCCCACTAAGAGCCTTGGCTATTGTGAGTAGCCCGGAAATTGAAGTTTGCATCCATTGGTCCATAAGTAGAAGCTAGAGCTCATTGAGAGTTTGTAAACCCACCTACTAAAATATTAGGGTGAGTAGCGTACAGAGCCACCACCATATCAAGAGGAAAGAGCCATTGCCACTGACAAAAAAAGAGTCTCCACCATAAGCTGTATCCATGATCCTCCTTAGGAGTTAGTGTATAAGAGCTTAGAAAAGTTGCTACTAGTTGTTGGCAGCCACTATTAAAGTGAAGGTTAAAATGTTTAGTTTTAAATATAGACAAGTGTGTGCAACGTTCATTTCTAGAAGGCTGACAAAATAAGGAAAGAAGATAGAATATGAAAGAAAGGTGACAGTCATGGCTCACAAAACAAGACTAAAGAAAACTGAGAAAAGAAATCGAAAGGAAGAGCCAAAGTATTTTGAACAGCTCATAGAGATTCTTGCCATAATTGGGGCATATAAAAGACAAGTAGATGAGGTAGAACAATTCGAGGATGAATAGATGAGGATAGATGTAGTAATGCACACAAAATTTACTAGTAAAAATTTTAATTTTTGGGAACTATGGAAATGAAAAATTTTCTTCGATGTAAAGAGTTGATTGAGTATCAACTTAATAACCCATATGATGAAGTATGTGATGCCTTAGTATTTGATATTATAAAACATGCATTGGATGAGAATTCCTTGTGCAAGGTAGCAAAAGATACATCTTCCTAGCAAGCATGGAAGACCTTGGAACTAGAATTTGGTACAAAGGAAAGTGATATAAAGAAGAAAATTATGTTACAGTTTGTTCAATATCAATAAAAAGTTAATTGCAAGTTTGGGAGTGAATGAGCAAGACCCTACGAGGAAAAACAGTGCTTGGAGAATCCCACTCAATGTGGATGATGGTCATAAAGGCTATAAAAGTGAAGCCCATTAGGGAGACACGCGTATGGATGAAGAAGACACATAAAAGATTGCAGAGTGAGAAGCTAAAGCCTCTATGTGTGAAGTAGAGCAAGAACATATAGATGCTCAAGAACCCCACTATAACATGGATGGTGAAGATGATAGTGAATCGCATTGTGACGAAACACATGTGGATGGTCACTGTAAAGTGTGTTGTAACTTGTGAATTGGTGAATCCAACAATAGACCTTGTTGATGATGTTTAAGCTTCGAATAAAGAAGTGAATTACACGTGTGATCTAGTTGGTATGCAATAGTTTTTAATGACCTCTTTGCATCAAAGTTTAAGGCATTTAAGTTTGAGAATAATAAAGACAAATTTTCATATGAAGTAATGGTTTGTAGATTTGAAAATGCATCTATAATGAATCTAGCAACAAATGATGAATTTAGTGAAGTTGAAATTGTTAATGAGCACATGCATGCTGAGATATCTCAGCCAGACTGGACAAAAATTATGTTGATGAAATGTATGTTCCCTTTTTTGAAATAATGAATCATTGTGGAAATATGGAAAGTGCCATGTTTATTGAAGGTTGAAGTTGTCATTATAGTAATAAGTTATGAAGCAATATTTAGAATTTCTCATGAAGCAGTGTGTGAGCTAGAAAAAAATGATGATTAAGAAGAGGATAAACTGATTCCTGAATTTTTTATGAGAATGTCCACTAGTAGCATAACAGTGGAAGATAGCCTCAATGCAGTTGAAGAGATAGAAAAGAAATAAGAAGTAGTGAAATCTCTCATTGTAGAGCATAATGAAGATGTTTTTAAAATTTATTTTGAGTGTGCAAGTTCGTAGGACAACAATCGAGGTATAGTTATAGTTGAAAGATAATATGGAGAAAAAGATGTAGCAAAGTGCATGGAAGTTTCTAAAGTCAAAGAACAAAGCTTAGAAATAACCTTTCAACAATGGAGTCAAGAAGAAATCAAATTCTACTATCAAGAAATATGGCAGAAAGAAGATTAGGAATATGAAGTGGAAGAAGCATGGCAAAGTTCATAGTTTGAAGATGAAGAGCTGTGGTAGTAGTCCATGAGTGAACAAGATTTTCAAGAGGAAGCTATAGAAGTTTGGTTCTGAAAGCATAAATTTTTGTTTAGAACAAATATAAAATAATTCAATGAAAAATTACAGTAGCAGAAAGTCAAGAAATACAAATCTTACATCAAGTAATTGCAACCGAAAACGAAGTAGTTTTAAGTGTATAGAATATGGAAGAAATGAAAAAACAAGAAATTGCATTGTAAAAAAAAAAATTGAGTAAATTTTTTATTGCAAGTGTAGCATGCATAGTTGAGTCATGATTAAGTTAAGGTTGAGTCATATGGTCATAATTAGGGGGAGCTTTAGAAATAGTAATTACACCTAAATGCGTGCAATGCATGAAGAGTAGAGTTAAGTTAAGGCAATCAGTTGCGGTATAATATTAGAATTGAAGTGAGCTAGAGTTAGAGGGTTAATGCTTTTTCTAGGAAAGCAAAGTCGAGGAAAAGAAAATTGTTGATTTAAGTTAAAGGAAAGTTAGAAAAGTTTAGGTAAAGCATGAAGTATGAGTTTTGCATGAGGAAAGGAATGTTAGAGTTTCAATGATTCTATATTTAAAAAAATTGGTGTTTATATACCTATGGTTGAGCCAATGTAATGTGAAGTAAGAAGAGAGAATAGTCCTAGCTCGTTGGATGTATATCAGAGAATAGTTAATGAATATAAATTCTTTATTCAAGCAGAAGATTGTGTATTTATTTTACTTTTGTTTGCATGCTTATCTTTTCTTCTGTCTAACAAAAACTTATCTCCCTACACTTTGTCATGTAAGAAAATTGTGTCATGACTTGTGCAATGACCCACCCAATCATGGTAGACTTTGGCTGTTTGCACACTATCCAAACCCATATAAAATTATTCATTTCCCGTCAAACTCCTTCAACAACTCTTCATATCACTTTAGCACTTATAATGCAAATGGTACTTGGTCAAATGCTTGTTGCATTAGCCAACTCTGTTGTCACATTTACAAAAAATCATTCCAAAGTGAAGAAGGTTGCACCCATCCATTTTGAATCGATCAATGTTTTGTATTACATACTTTTCCCAAATGATAGTTTGACCCAACCCATATCAATAATCATATGTGCTACTTTGTGCTTACCTAACTCATGCATTATCCTGCCATGTCCACCCTAGTTGATTCAACTCATTCTAATGGGTGCCTCTCTACATGCTTGCATGGTACCCTCATCTGTTCATCCTATGTGCTATGCATTACCCTTTCATTAGACTAGACTTGTTCAATCATCTTGTGTGAGTCCCTTGATGCTCTGTGTGCCCTAAAAATGAAAAGACATGTCTAAGGATTGTGCTTGTTATCATTATATCATATGTTTAGTTCTCTCATTTACCTAATATGATTATTTTAAGTGTCTTTCATGTCAGGCTAGGTTTGTAAATCCAAATCAAATTATGTTTTGCATTAAGAGGGAATAATAATATCTACAAGGAGAGGGAGACTATTTCGTTTCATCTCCTAATGTCTCTTCATCTTCTAGCTTCCTTTATTTTTTTCTATTTAGAATATTTACATAAATTTTACTAATCCCAAAAATTAGGTGTCAAAATTCCCCCACTTAATCTGAAGGACTTTGATGGGTCTGAGCATCAATCCGAATCTTTCAAAATTTTCCCTTCCAAGGGCTTTGGTGAAGATGTGTGTAATCTGCTGATTTGTGGAACAATGTCATAGGTCGATTGTTTTATCCTCAACATGATGTCAGATCATATGGTATTTTGTATTGATGTGCTTCGTTCGATCATGGAAATTTGGGATTTTGGCCAACTTTATTGCAAAAGTGTTGCCAATGAAAAGAAGAGTTGAATGTACTTGTTTCTCTTGCAAATCTTCCTGAATTTTCCTAAGCCACACATTTTTCTTTTTTGTTTCATATGCTACCAGATATTTTCCCTCAGTTGTGGAATATGCTCATATTAATTGTTTGTGTGACCTCCAGGAGACAACTCCTAATCTAAGACTCATAACATAACCTGAAGTATATACTTCAGTTTCTTTATCTCCATTAAAGTCTGAATCAAAGTATCCAATCAAGTTGAAGTCACCCACTTCTGTCTACTACAGTACAAAATCTTGATTTCCCTTCAAGTACTTTAGAACTCTTTTTGCAGTAGATTAATGGGCCTCACAAGGCTTTTCAATAAACATAGAGAGGATTCCAACAACAAATGAAATGTTTGGTCTGGTAGTATTCCAGTAGTTGAGACTTCCTACAAGTTGTCTATACTTTGTTGCATCCTCAAATTCTTTTCCTTCAATGGATGTGAACTTTAAATTATGTTCCATTGGAATTGTTAAAGGATTTCACTTAGCCATGGCAAACCTCTTCAAAAAATATACAATTTACTTCTTCTGAGAGAGGAATATAATCTTCGGATGTTTGGTTACTTCAATACCATGATAAGAGTGAACATAGCCCAAATCTATCATTTAAAAACCTTTCCTCGATTCTTTCTTTATGGATGCATTGTAGTTGTCATTGTTCCCTATCATCAAAAGATCATCTGCATACAACACAAGATACACAACTATTTTCCAACTCTCTTGATAAACAAAGTTGCATCATGAAGATCATAATGTTTGAAATTTAATTTCAGAAGATGCTTAGTCTACTTCTTGTACCAGGCTCACAGTGCTTTCTTGGGGCCATACAAGGATTCTATAAGCTTGCATACCTTGTATTCCTAACTCGTCATAGCAAATCCTTCAGTTTGGGATATAAGAAAAATTCTCTTTCAGATCTCCATTCAAGAAGTCAATTTTTACATCCATTTCATGGACTTTACAACCATTCTAAGCTAAAAAATAAAGGTGTGTCCAGATGGTAGCCCATTTAGTTGTGGGGGAAAGGTATCCTCATAATAAACCCCTTTTTTTATGCAAAACCTTTTGCCACAAGCCTAGATTTATGCTTGTCAAGTGAGTCATATGCTTTATACTTGTTCTTGAAGACCCGTATGCATCCTATTGGTTTGGTTCCCAATGGAGGATCAACCAGCTTTTAGGTGGCATTATTTATCAAAGCATCATATTCTTTCTCCATCACTTCTTTCCATTCATCATTGGAAGCAACTTATTTGAAGGAAGTTGGTTCAAAATATGTAAACAAATTTACTTCACAATTAGAAGAAACATCCATATCAAGAGGTGAATCAAGATCACCTAGATCACATCCATACTGTCCGGTTGAGCTTCTTTTTCTTCTCTTTCCATCCTCATCAGTATGAACACTTTCAAGTGTCTTTGTTAGCCATTTTGGAGGACCTTCATGTTAGGAAAAAATACTGAGAGGGGAGGGTGTGAATCAATATTTTAAACTACTTAAAGTTATTTTCTCTTATTAATACTTTTGTACACAAATTTTATGAATTAAACCTATGTATGTAGACGACTACGATAAAGACAAGTATTTTGTATCTAGTTTATTGACTTCTTTCCGTTAATTCATGATATGTTTTAACATGAAACAATATATTAGTACATCATTAAATACTAATTAAATAATAAATATGTATATTAAGAACAAAATAAGCCATCACACACAATAAACACATGAACACCTGCATTTTTAGGTGGAAACACAATGTGGGAAAAAAAACAACGCTGATGTCATCTTTGTCATCTTCTTTTATTATGAAGAGAAATTTATCACAAACTTGTACTCACACAGACTCATACCAGTATGCACGCACCCACCTACATAAGGCTCCAACCTTCTCTCATTTTCCAGCTTCTACTATAAGGGATCTACAACCCCCCTTATCCTCTGTTCTTTGTGGATCACTTTTCAGAATGTTTCAAGATATATATCCATTCCAAATATCAACCGACACTGTACCAAATTACTTAAATTACTGAACCAATTGTATCATTAAGTTAAACATAGAAATAACTTGTTCAAGTAACCAAACCAACTTATATCACTTTATACCCTTTTATCAAAATACTAGACCACATAATTTTTATCACTGAAACAAGATTTTATCACTGCAAACCCTGTCTAAGCACATGTCAGAATACATACGCTATTGTTCTTACTCATACCTACGTATATGTGTGTTTCCCCTAAAGCATACTCACATATAGATTTGAAGATATTGATATCTGAATCTGTATCCTCGTATGCTCTCAATTGGATCATTATAGTGTTTTTCATCCATCTCGATGCATTTGGAGTGGAGAAGGTGGAGGAATCAACTCACAGGATGGTTTTTACTGTGGGGACCCAGTTTGGCAAAACAAGGTCTCAGACCTTTCATGAGTGGTTTGAGGCTTCAAACGATGTTTTTTGGGGTTAAAAATTTTCCTCTTAAGCATAGAACCTTTTTTTGTTATTCAACGCACACATATCTTTCCAACAGTGTAAGAAACATGTCAATCAGAGTTTGTATGCAAATTTTGTGCAACTCAGAAGTTGACCTTCCTATTTTCACACCTATAGCTCGGGAAGATGTCACTTCAGCCCTATTATTCATGGAAAATGGGATAGCCACATGATTTTGATGTATAATACTCTAGAAGAGTCTATTTTGTAACTCTAGTCAAGAGTTGACGTAGTCAAAATTAACCCCTAGCAGGCTATCAGGCTATGTTATAACTGGGTCACTTGGAGGTAGAGTTATTCCATTCTTTCGAGAGCATTTTCTTCCATAGTCAAGAAAATATAGCCAGGAGAGATAAGAGGTAGAGCACAAAGAGAGGATCAGTACACTGTAGTAGCCCATGGGCCACAAACATTACTTCTTTGTATCTATAGCCTCAGAAAGAGAGTGGAAATGGCCTCACCTTCCAGGTGGGTTTTCTCATGAAATGATTCCCCAGAGAGAATATATTGTGCCTTATGTATGTGTCAACTTCTTTTTTTGTTCTCTACTTTTATGCTTGATTTACTTTTACATGCGTGCACTAATTACAATTAATTTCACAGATCTAGAAGTTGAATGAAACTGTAATATTGTGGAATATAATATTTGTAATATACTATTATTAGATCTATTGTGACAAACTATCGAATGGAATATCCATGGAATTTTACAAATCATTGGGTGTGAAAAAAGGTTTCTTTGGGTATTTTGTGGAGATTGCAGGGGTCTAGATTGGTGAGGCTGAAAATCGTAAAACCTTAATCATGGGTGATGAATCTATAAATGGACCTCACGATCCTGCAAATGTGAGGTTTTCACGGCTTGAAAAACAAGTCACGAATATAAACCATAATGTAAACCTCCTATTCATTGTCGTAAGTAATAAGTTGGGGATATTTGGAGAAGAAGGGGGCTTGAGTGTAGAGGAAAAATCAGAAGGGGGATGGAGAGATCAGGAAGATGCAGATAACCAGCTGAAGAAAGAACCCATAAGAGATCAACTAAGTTTGAGTGTCATGAGCCAATCCCTATTTAAGGTGGAACAGAAGGTACATATAGAGTTATACTATGGCGAGGTCGATGCTATGAAGCTAAGCGACTAGTTGCAACAACTAGAATTTTATTTCAGTTTCCATCAGATTGAGGAAGGGAAAAATATCTCATTCACGTGGTTGAAATTGAATAGCTACGCATTAACTTGGTGGGAGTGCCACACAGAAACCCTAACGTTAGAGGGAGAACCTCTAGTTACTAAGTGGGAGGATTTAAAAACCCTCGTCAAGTCACAATTTTATCCCATTGGGTACAGGGAATACCAATGGATCCGATGGAATTACTTCAAGCTAAGGAGTGTAGGAGTACACTACAAAATTTAGAAAGATGCCTATAATGTTGGGTATCTCTCCAAAGAACCCATATGTACTCCTCAAGTATTTGGGGGGTCTACACCACCATCTGCATGAGTAAGTGATGGTCTTCAAGCCCAAAACAGTTGATGAATTTTGTGTACAGGAACAGTACTTGAAGAACATAGGCCTGAAAAGAGCGTAATCAAGTAGATCAAAGATAAAGTAGAAATAAGATGCTTCTAAGGAGGGGAAGAAGAACCAAAAAAGGGGAAACGATAAAAAGAAGACAACCACAACACACTAGTGAAAAGATCCTAGTAACCACTACAACATTGATGGCCATACAGAGGATAAGTGTTGGAAGTTGCATCCACAGTGAAACTTGAAGATCAAGAAGAAATATAATAAGAAGAAGCATCTCATGGCCACTGATTTGAGCAACCAAGTTGAAAGAAACTTAGGTGTGGATGAGAAGATAGTTGGTATGTTAGTGCAAAAGGTGGTGAATGTGAGTAGCCTTCAACAACAGGAAGAGAAGGAAATGACCAAAATATTCCATGTAAAGATACAGGTCATGAAGATGAATATTGATGCTATGTTTGACTCATGATCACATGCAAATCTCATTGCATCAGATCTGGTCAAGAAGTTGGGGGTGGAAGTTCGTGACCATCCAAGCCCATATCCACTGTGATGGTTACATCAGGATGTAGAGGTGAAGGTAACAAAATAGTGTAAAATTAGATTTGCTATAAGTGTTGATTTTATTGATGAAGTAGATTTGGATGTGGTTCCCCTTGATGTATGTGGAGTCATGTTTGGCAGTTCATACATGTACATGCATGATGAAATATTTGTGAGGAGAGCTAATCAATATCGTCTCATCAAGGATGTAAAATAATTCATCATCAAAGTGCACAAAGGCAAGTCAAATTTTCATTGGTAAGTGTCAACCAAGCCAAGAAATTGATCAATTCGAGCAAGAAGTATGTTTTATTGTTTTTAAGAGAAAATCGGTCTATAGAGGTGTCAATACGAGGTAAGGAATCCCTAGAGGGGTGTACTAAGAAACAAAAAGAAAAATTGGAGGAGTTTTTATAGGCATACAGGGACATGTTCCGAGATCCTAAAAGGAAGCACCCTCAGAGAGAAGTGGAGCACAAGATCCAATTATTGCCAGACTCCCCATTTCGAAATATTGGGTTGTAGAGGAAGTCTGTTATAGAAGCAAGTGAGGTGAAGAAATAGTTACAGTAGTTGCTAGAATAGGCTGTCATTCGACAGAGTACATCACCATATGGGTCACCCATCATCATTGGGTACATGGAAGACAAACGGATTCGATGGCATTACTTCAAGCTAAAGAGTGCATGAGTACACCACAACATTCAGAAATATGGGTATAATGTTGGGTATCTCTACAAAGAACCCAGATGTACCTGTCAAGTATTTGGGGGATTTGCACCACCATCTGCATGAGTAAGTGATGATGTTCAAGCCTAAAACAATGGACGAGGCTTGTGCACAGGAATAGTACTTGGAGAACATAGGTTTAAAAAGAGCGCAATCAAGTGGATTGAAGATAGAGGAGCAACAAGATGCTTCTAAGGAGGGGAAGAAGAAGCAAAAAAGGGGAAAAGATAAAAATAGGACAACCACAAACCACTAGTGAAAAAGACCTAGTAATCGCTACAACCACTACAACATTGATGGCCATATAGAGGAGAAGTGTTGGAATTTGCATCCACAACTAAACCCGAAGAACAAGAAGAAAGATAATAAGAAGAAGAATCTCATGGCCACTGATTTGAGCAACCAAGTTGAAAGAAAATTAGGTGTGGATGAGAAGATAATCTGTATGTTAGTGTAGAAGTAGGTGAATGTCAGTAGCCTTCAACAATAGGAAGAGAAAGAAACAATCAAAATCTTCCATGTAAAGATACAAGTCAATAAGATGAAGATTGATGCTATGTTTGACTCGGGATCGTAGGAAAATCTCATTGCATCAAATCTGGTTAAAATGTTGGGGGTGGATGTTCATGATCATCCAAACCTATATCCACTGCCATGGGTACATAAGGATATAGAGATGAAAATAAAAAATAGTGTAAAATTAGATTTGCTATTAGTGTTGATTTTATTGATGAAGTAGATCTGGATGTGGTTGCCCTTGATGTATGTGGAGTCATGTTTGGGAGTCCATACATGTACATGCATGATACAATATTCATGAGGAGATCTAACCAATATTGTCTCATTAAGGATGGAAAATAATTCATCATCAAAAGGCACAAAGATATGTCAGAAATTTCACTCGTAAGTGTCAACCAAGCCAATAAATTGATCAATTCTAGTAAGAAGTATGTTTTATTGTTTTTAGGAAAAAATCAGCCTGTAGAGGAGTCAATAAGAGGAAAGGCTTCCCTAGAGGGGTGTACTAAGAAACAAAAAAACAATTGGAGGAGTTGTTATAGGCATAAGAAGACGTGTTCCGAGAGCCTAAAGGAATACCCCTAAGAGAGAAGTGGAGTACAAGATCAAGCTATTGCTAGACTCCCCATTTCCAAATATTGTGTTGTATAGGTAGTCTATTATAGAGGCAAGTGAGGTGAAGAAATAAATGCAACAGTTTTTGGAATAGGGTTTCATTCGACTATGTACATCACCATATGGGTCACCCATCATCATTATGCCAAAGAATGATGGGACTTGGAAAATGTGTATATATTATAGGGAGTTGAATAAAATCATGCTCAAGAACATATACCCCTTGCCCAGGATAGGTGGTCTACTAGATCAGTTGCGGCAAGCAAAGTATTTCACCAAGTTGGACTTGAATTCTAGATATCACCAGGTTCGAGTCAAAGAAGAAGATACATGGAATGCCTCCTTCAAAACCAAGAAGAATTTATATGAGTGGTTAGTTATTCCATTTTGCCTATGTAATGCACTAACTACATTTATCAAATTAATGAATATTGTATTGCACCCTTTTATATATTCATTTGTTATTGCCTATTTAGATGATATACTAGTATATAGTGCTACCTAGGAGGAGCATATTTCAGATTGTAGGTGCTACAAACATTAAAGAAGTTCTAGCTACTAGAAAATCTCAAGAACCGCGAGTTCTCACAACAATCCTTGGTGTATTTGGAATATGTCATTGGTGGAGGATAATTGAAGATAGATCCTCCTAAGATGGAGGCCATCATGAAATGGCCAGTGCCTACTAATGTTACTAAGTTAGGAGTTTCATTGGAGCAACATAGTACTTGAGGAAATTCAGAGCCTCATTTTTAGTGGTAGAAGCACTGTTCCACACCATAACAACAAATGACAAGAGTTTTGAATGGGAAAAGGGAAGAAAAAGGCTTTCGATGACTTAAGGAAGAAGAGCAATGAAGCATCCATTATCACATTACCAATCTTGCAACTTCGCTTTGAAGTGGTGATAGATGTGAGTGGGTGTGTTATGGGATTTTTCTTAATGCAAGGAGGAAGGCACATTTGCTACCATTATGAAGTATTTCATGGGGCAGTCCTTAACTACCCTACCTATGACAAAGAGTTATATTCCATGGTGCAAGATTTGAAGAAGTGGAAGCACTATCTGATGGGAAAGGAGACAATAATCCACACAGATCACGAGTTTTTATAGTACCTGTAGGCCCAAAGTAAGCTACATCAAACAAGGCACTACAAGTGGATGGAGTTTTTACAACAATTTCATTTGGTGATCAAGTATAAGAATGGCAACACAAACAAGTTGGTCAATATGCTTTCAAGGCCACCCACATCAAATATTACAGCTTTCGAGACTCTTATGTACATGGAGCCATTCACCCATGATGCATACAAAGAGGCATATTCATAAGATGAGGACTTCAAGGAGGTGTATCAGTAGTTGCAGAGTCAGATTCGTGTGCATGCTGGTGACAACACCATTAACTTACCATCTCAAAGATGGGTTACTCTATAGGCTGGATAAGTCGTGTGTTCCTAAAGGTGAGCGTTTGCAGCTAATTAGAGAGGTTCACACCTCCAAGGTTACAGGGTACTTTTGTGTAGGGAATACCCTGGCTAACTTGCAGAGGTATGCCTATTGGCCCAAGATGCAAGAAAAAGTAGCTAGATTCATAAGAAAATGTATGCTTTGTTGTACCAACAAGCCTACCAATAAGAAACAGGGTATATGTACTCCCTTACATGTACTTACTCGTCCTTAGGAAAGAATTTCCATGGAATTTGTGGGAGGTTTACCAACAACCACGAAGGGACATGACTACCTGTTCATGGTAGTTGACAAGTTCAACAAGATGTGTGTTCTGATGCCCTGTAAGAAGACCATCATTAAACAAGAAGTAGTAAACATGTTCTTTGGATAGGTCTAGGTACACTTTGGTATACCAAGGAGCATCATTTTAGACAAGGATAAAAGATTTATCAGTGCATTCTGAACTACATTGTGGGAGAAGATGGACACAAATTTGAAGTGATATACGACATTACATCCATAGATAGATGGGAAGATAGAAGTAGTCAATAAGACTTTGGTGCATATTCTGAGGTGTTACAATGAGAAGAATCTGAATACTTAGGACAAAAATATGGTATATATACAATATTCTTATAATAGAGCAATCCACACTTCTATAGGAAAGTCTCCATTTGAAACTTGTTTTGGATATTTTCCACCTTCACCATTGGATATTGCATATGGGCAGCAAGGAGGAGTGAAGGAAGACATTACAAGAGACGCTTTGAGGGATAAATTTTTTTATAAAGAAGATTAGGAAAATCCATCATCAGGTATGTGAAACATTGCAAAATTTGCAGGTGGAGTATAAGGGCAGGAATTCTCAGCAAAGAACAGAGAAATCATTTAAGGTGGGAGACAAAATATGGCTACAGTTGAACAAGGAGAGGCTGTAGGGGCCTGGTAAGAAAATCAAGGCTTTATGGTATGGTCCCTTTGAGATACTAGAAAAGGTGGGTGATAATGCATATCGACTTAGCTTACCACCATATATGCACATTTACTCAGTTGCAAAGGTGGAGAATTTGAAACTCTATGAGCCTTCCATGTTAGATAAGGAAGAGGAACAAGTCCAACCTTTTGTGGAGGATTTAGCATGAGATGCTTAGGAAAGGTTGACAGAAGATACAGTTTTGCAAAAGAGGTCTAGAACTACAAGACCAGGGCAGCAAGTCCTTTGGCATATTGCATTGAAGGGACAAGTTCTAGGCAAAGCTAAACGGTACATGAGAGAGAGGGTGGAGGAAAATGTTCCTCACCTCATTTAGTAAAATATTTTGGGGACCAAACGCCTCCCAAAATTGGTGCCTATGATCTGAAGTGGATCATTATATTTTTTATCATCCATCTCAATGCATTTGGAGTGGAAAAAGTGGAGCAATAATCTCACAGACGGTTTTTACTGACAGGTCTCAATTTGGCCAAACAATGTCTCAAACCATCCGGGAACGCTTTGAGGAATAAAATGACATTTTTTGGGGCTAAAAATTTTCCTCTTAAGAAAAACACATTCTCATGCTATTCTACACAGAGATAGTTTTCCAACAGTGTAAGAATCATCTTAATCAGAGCTCGCATGAAAAATTCATGCCACTCAGAAGTTGACCTTCCTGTTTTCACACCTATAGTTTGGGAGGATGCTATGTTAGCCCCATTATTCACAGAAAAGGGGCTAGCCATGTCTTTGTGATGTAAAAGACTCTAGAATATTCTATTCTCTAACAATAGTTAAGTGTTGATGTAGTCAAAATTAACCACTAGAAGGCTATCAAGTTATGTTATAACAGGGCCACTAGGAGGTAGAGGCATTCCATTCTTTCGAGAGAATTTTGTTCCATAGTTGAGCAAAGAAAGACAAGAGAGATAGGAGGTAGAGAACACAAAGAGTATTTGTGCACTGTAGTAGCTCAAGGGGTAGAAATATTAATTCTTCATATCTATAATCATATTTCTAGAAGAAGAAAGAGAGCAAAGCACCCTCACCTTCCAGCTAGGTTTTCTTTTGAAAGGGTTTCCCATAGATAATATCTTGTGTATTATGTGTGCGTGAGATTATTTTTTCGTTCTCTATCTTTTTTCTTGATTTACTTTTACATGTGTGCACTAATTATAGTTAATTTTATAGATCTAGAAATTGAATAAAATTGCAATAAAGTAGAATCTCATATAAATTTTAATATAATATTATCAGATTTGTTGTTACAAACTATCCAGTGGAATATCCACAGAAGATTACGAAACATTGTACCATTGAATAAATCTCTAAAATAGATACTGAAGCCAACATAAATCATTGAACCAAATACATATTATCACCTAGTAGCATCATCACAAGTCAATACATTATACTTCATACTCAATTCAGGTAAAACAACACTTTCAAACATAGATAATTATAAGAGACTTCATTGATAGACAACAACAAACATAATAGAATACATAACCATTATCAGCAACTCATACTACAGAATACTAGCAGATATATGTGACTCTTATAAAAAACTTTTGCATATGTATGCACCTTTTATATTTGATACCCACATACATATCTGTCTATTCTGAAAAATGTATAAGTGATTTCTCAGAATCAGATCTGCATATGTACGTGATTTTTCTGAAGCACACCTATCTAAAGATGTATAAATATTGAGTTAAAACCTTCACTGCACTCCAGAACACCTATCAAACAGCAATATCGATATACACCATAAAAAATATACATCATAAAATCATCATCACAGATCTATCAAACCATAATCATATTATTCAATATATATTCATTTTAGATATAATAGATCTGATCTATTATAATACTCCTTGTTTCACACTTACTTCAGACCAAACTAGTCATCAATAACCCAATACATGTAGACCTAGCACTTTGATCTCCATCTCCTTATATAGGTTAGGCCTTAGCCAATAACTTAGGCCAATTCTATAGTTATGTCAACGATATTCTTTGATGAGATTAAATATCCAGTGTCACACTCATTACTATGGACTAATAACATAGTAAAGAACCATGTTATTAATAATACTATGGTGTGGAAGTTGTACACAACTTTGCTTCACCCTACTCACGTATGTATGCACTCTTTGTTAACAAGGCCCACGTAGACTTCTTTAAACATCATCTTTAGCATTCCTCTCTCTCTAAACTAATATGTACTAGCCTAAATAGTTATGCTGCTATTATCATGTTAACATTTTTATTGAGAAGTTTTTCATCAAGTATAACACATTTGTCATAATGCCAACAATCTCCCCCTTTGGACTTGATGGAAACCACTTTTGGTGTTTCGTCACCATCGCCTTTAAATACCTGTAAGCGCATATGTAGTTATAGAAATTTTGTCTTCCAAGTCACAAAGCATTCTCAAAACACCAACCTTCTCTCCCCCTTTAAAATCAAGGGAAACGGATGACCAATGTTGAATGAACAATTTTCTCCCTTTGTTGTCATGAGCACTATAGATGTGATTTGCTAAGTGTGAACACTAAATACTGACCATTCTCCTCCTGATCACATGCCAAATTTTTTTAAGATATGCGAAGAAGTACATGACTCTATGACTCAAATAGACATGACCTTTCCTATCACCAATGATTCATGTTTACATTAATCACCCACCACAATGGGGTTACATATTTGACTCAACATTACATCACATTCCTAAAATGATGGGATTACATGACTTGACCACAATAGTCCATACATGACTAAATTTTACAATGATTTATAACATAGGTCTTTACATGACCTTTACATCAAGAGACATATATGGCATTTATAACCAAAACAAAGAACCTCAATAAGATGATGATAGTCATCTAAAACTATCATGCACCATATAGAATTAAGTGGGACAACATACGCTTCAACAAGATATGTGTCTTTAGCAGCATCATCCATGATATATACCTATCCCAAATCCTAAAGAAATCATAATTTCAATAATGCATTATTGGAAACATGGCTCCCCGTGAACCTATGCCAACTATTCACCATCAAATCTGATCACATTAACTTAGACCATCAAAGTATCTTAATCAATCAGTGATTTTGTCAAGGCATCAATGACATATTGTAGAAACTCATAAACCATCATAATACAGCACCACTTCTCAATAAAATATTGTAAGCAATCAATAGTAGGACCATAATGAAAAATACTAATTGTTTGAACCATATTAGAGCCTTTCCTTGAGTTTGTCCCATAGTTTCTTCTTCAAAGAGAAACATACACTACTTTCAAGAACCAAACTCACATATATACGTGGCTATCTTTCATGTGATCCGCATACGAAAGGTAGACTGTAGTAATTTCATACTCAACTCCCTTTGAGTATGAAAAATTTGTTAGAATAATTAACAAAGTGATGAAGGAAAGGCCACTCTTAGTTTCTTTCTGAGATATTCAAATGAATAACATGGAAGTCATTTAGTAAATATGTCTACAACTTGTTCCTTTGAGGGAACATATTGTAGTTTGACCTTTTGTTCAAGTATCTATTCTCTCAAAAAGTGATATTTGATTGAAATATGCTTGGTGTTTGAGTGTATGATAGGATTTTTAGAAATACTTATGGCACCAGTATTGTCACCAAAATAGGTATAGGTTGAGGAAAGATGATTTGAATATCTTGTAATGTTTGCATCATCCATAGAAGTTGAGTATAGAAACACGCAACAACAACATATTATGCCTCAACAGTAGATAAAGCAATGGAGCTTTAATTTTGCTGAAACATGATACTAAACGGGGTACCGAATAGAATGCTCCTCCACTAATAGTTTTTTGATCATTAACATTACCTGCCCAAACTGCATTTATGTAAGCATGAATATAAAAATATGCATCTTTGGGATACAATCGACCATAAGCTTGAGTTCCTTGTAAGTACTTGAATATTCTCTTGACTTCATGGAGATGAGTTACTTCCGGATTTTCTTGAAATCTTTCAACAATCCCAACTGCATATGCATGATGTCTGGTCTTGTTCTTGTAAGGTAGAGTAATATCTCAATCATAGATCTATATTCTGGTTGATATATTGAGGGAGAATCATCATTTTAATTGAGGTTACATCGTGTTACCATTGGTGTGCATATAGGTTTGTAGTATTCCATTCCATATTTCGTTAAAATTTTCTTGAGGAACTTATTTTACGAGAGAAAGATACCATTATTTACTTACTGAACTTGAAGAGCAAGAAAGTATGTTATTTCACCAAGTAATGGCATTTTCAAATTCTTGTTGCATATCTAAGGCAAAACTTTGACTCATAGAATCTTCATTTCCTCTAAATATGATTTCATCTACGTAAACAACAAATATCAAAAGTTTACCATCATCCATATTTATATATAAATTTATATCTGCAAATCCCATAGTGAAACCTTGTTGTTGAAGATACTTGTCAAGATGATAATATCATGCATGAGGAGCTTGTTTTAGCCCATATATTGCCTTGTTGAGTTTGCAAACAATTTTTTTATCATTTATTGGAATTAACCCTTGACGTTGTTCAATATGAACTTCTTCTTCTAGGTCCCCATATAGAAATGTTGATTTGATATCCATTTGATATACTTTAAAGTTATGAAAGCTTGAAAATGCAAGGAATATTCCTATGGTTTCATGTCTAGATACAGGTGAAAATGTTTCTTCAAAGTCTATTCCTTCTTGTTGCGCATAGCCTTTGCATACAAGTCTTTCTTTGTTTCTAATTACCTCCATTTTCATTTAGTTTGTTTTTGAATAGCCATTTTGTCCCAATAACATTGTTATCATGAGGTATTGGTTATAATTCCCATGTATGGTTATTTTCTATTTGGCCAAGTTCTTCATCCATAACCTTAACCCAACATTCATCTTTCCTTTTCTTCATTTAATTTTTTGGTTCATGTGTGGCTAGTAAGGCTAAATAACTAGAAGTTCCAACAAAAGTCCTTCTAGTTTGTACTGTAGCTTCCTTATCACATAGAATTTGAGATTTTGGATGATTTTTCTAAACATACCTTGATAGAGTATTTTCTGATTCTTTTGCACTATTAATTCCTTCTTCTAATGCTTCACTGATTCCTTCTCCTACATCATTTTGTCTTGTTGTAGGATTACCTTCCTGATCTGTTGGTGTTTTCTTTTTGGTACCTATTGATGCTTCATCAACCACGACATCAATGCATTGAACAATATTTTGAAGTATTTTATTGTAACATTTATATCCTTTTCTTCTATAGGAGTATCAAAGAAGAATTCCTTCATCGGTTCTAGCTTCAAACTTTCCACGTTTATCATCATTATTATGTATGTAACAGTTTCTTCCAAAGAATCTAAAATTCTTGATAGTTGGAGGTTTACCAAACCATAGTTCATGAAGTGTTTTGTCATTGTTTACCCGAATATGAACTTTATTGAGGATATTTACTGCTATATGTGCTACTTCCCCCCAGAAGATATGAGGTGTTCCAGACTCATCAAGCATGGAATGTGCCATTTTTTGGATTGTTATGTTCATTATTTCTGCCACTTC
Organism: Pinus taeda; assembly: GCA_000404065.3. Lineage (NCBI taxonomy): Eukaryota > Viridiplantae > Streptophyta > Pinopsida > Pinales > Pinaceae > Pinus > Pinus taeda. Next base: position 234,304 of record APFE030373738.1, read on the forward strand.
GTTTGGCTGAGCAACTTTAGTTATAGAAGATTGCCTCTTGATGCCATACTTTTCACAAAAATTGAAAAAATCATTTGATATAAATTCACCTCCTCTATCATATCTAAGACATTTTGTTTTCAAAGATAACTCATTTTCTACTAGAGCGTTGAAGACATTAAATTTATCAAAAACTTCATCTTTAAATTTTAATGAGTCAATCCAACACATACAAGTAAAATAATCAATAAATAATATGAAGTATTATTCCCCCTGAGGAGACTTCTTTCTCATAGGACCACATAAATTAGTATGATAAGTTCAAGTGACTTACATGAAGCACCTTGTTTGGCATTAAATTGCACCCTAGTTTTCTTACTGAATTGACATGATTTTCATATGGTACTTTTTGGTATAAAGATGTTAGGAAAGTCACAAAATTTACCCATTCTAATTGACTTATGTAATTGACTGAAGCTTAGGTGTCCCAATATTTTGTTCCAGAGCTAGATTTCTTATGATTTTGTCAAGTAACAATGTTCTAAACTACCTTCCAAGACATAGCCATTACCTAGAGTTCCTGTTCCCTTTATTATGATCTTACCTATATCAAGACTTTGTACACACAATTCTTTGATCTTATAACCACCTCGTGCCCTTGATCAAACATTTGACTAAATCTCAATAAGTTATGTTTTAATCCATAAACAAACAAAACATTTCCAACTTTAACCTTTTCTTTGAGCAAAACAGTTCATTTTCCTTTGATAGAAATTGGTGATTTATTTCCAAACATTACATTCTTTTCTTTCTTTATTTCATTAAAGGACAAAGACTTATATTGATCACCTGTCATATGTTTTGAACATCCACTGTCAATGTACCACAACTTTTCTTGATCTCCTGCATATAAAGCTAAACCATAATTCTCAGATTCTTTGGTTTTCTTTTTCCATAACTTAGATGTTGTTGTTTTTTGTTCATTCTGAAGAGTAGAGCATATTTTTCTTCTGCATTGAGTTTATCTATTCCCAAATTTATTGCAAAAGGAACATTTAGATTACTCTTAAAGAGGTGAGAAGGTATTTTAAGAGTAGTTCTTTAACCCAGTCTCATTCTTTTGTTTTCTTGCTTCTCTAGTCATGACAATTTTATAAGAAACACACTAAGCAACCTTATGACCAAAATTATGACAAGTGAAGCATTGACCACTGAAGTAAAAGTTCTTGGGAGTGTAATACCTTCTTGTGTGGCTTTCCCTTTGATGGTGATAAGGGTGATTTCATTTATAAACATTTGTTCCCTTATTCCTTTGCTGAGAGCTGGAATTTTTTTTACTGCTTTCTTTTATTGTATTGAGATAACTTCATGCACTTGTTTCATAACATTTTACAGTCTTTTACGATCATCCATTGTATCTAAGACCTATTTTTATAAGAGGGGAGCATTGTACTTTGGTGATTTCTTCGAAGGTCTTAGATCCTTTAGAAAATATAAGGTTTAGACTTTTTTCTTTCTCAAGTTCCTTCCTTAGACTTACAACTTCTAGTTCTAAATTTCATTATACCTCTCCTTTTCTAGGATTTCTTTCTTCAAAGCATCTTCTACTAATTTAGCTTCTTCTAAACGAATTTTAAGCTGAGTTATTCTTCTATGAGATTATCCTTTTCTTCTAGGGATCCATAAATACATCATTATACTAATCGATAAATTTATCTTCAAAAGCCATAATTAATTGATATTATTTATCTGACTCACCTTCTTCACCATTTGAAAGGCCATCACTATCGTCATGTGTGTAAAAGATTCTATTGTTTTTGAACCTTCCTCTAAAATATACTTTTGCTGATTTTTTTCATTTTTCATGGTTTTCTTTATGAGGGAATTTAGAAGCATAATGACTAACTCTTCCACAAGAAAAGAAATTGAAAGGAAGCTTACCTCTGAATCTTTTAGTGCTTGCCTGCAGTTTCTTTACAAATTTTTCATCTTCTTCATCTAATACATACCCTGATTCCTTGATTTCGTCCTTTCCTTTAGAAGTAGCTTTGTATGGATATTCTCTGATATCTAAGGGGCCTCCTTCTCTCATTTCATATGATGTTAAAATCCAATGAAGTTATTCAATACTAAGGTTCTTCAAATCTTGCATTTATTTGATGGAAGAGACATTCGAATCAAATTTTGGGTTAGATATTGTTAGTGTCAGTATCTTCACCCCTTCGTCAGAGATCAAATTCTCTTGTTGCATTGCATATTAGGTTTCCCGCTGAGTCAGCTACATTCCATTAGGACCATGGATCATCTAACAATAGTGGCTTCTTGTACATTTTCCCTCATGTCTTTTACCTTCTGACCCATTTCCATTCATTAAGATCATCTACAGTCACCTTTTGTCTTTAAATTTGCAAGAGTCATTTCTAGGGTTTCACTTTCATTAGGTCTAGACAAGGTCTTCAAAATGTCCAATAACGGTCAACAGGCCCATGAGGAGGTTGAAATAAAGTTCCAGTACTAATAAATTCATAATCACTTCCTTAGAAATGTATTTTTCCTCAAAACTCTGTTTTGAGGAAAAACAGAGTATTCTAGGTTTTTGTTGTATAGATTCATGTAATTTTAGTTCTCTTGTATGTCAATCACTTTAGTGGAAAACTTGGTCACCTTGCCAAGCTTCAGTTACTCCATCCTCTATAAGGCAAACAAAAAATCATGTCATTCAGTTCATCAAATGCACAAAGAAAATAAACCGCCCAAAAAATAGAGTTGAAGAAGTAAAGTTACAATGCAAACATTATAGGCTCTTATATATAAAACAATTTTTACAATTCAAAAGTGCATTGGCATTCCAAGAAGAAAGATTGAGCAAAGTGAAAGCAATCTTGGAAAAGGGAGAGCAAATCATAGCAAAGGCACTTAGTTTTGGAGGCGCGGTGGACTGGGTGAGTGGCGCGACGCATACAAGCGGCGCAACGCATAGAGCCACTCTCCTTAGTGTTAATTTGCACTGGCGCGGTTCACCCAAGAGGCATGGGACATTGGGTTTGAGCCACGGCTCATAGAGCTGCCAAGCCCAATTTTATCCCAAACTCTCTAAAGATGCCAAAATTTCTCAAATATTCAATTGTTCAAGTAATTCAAGCTCTTTTCCTTGCAAGTGAAGGAGGAAAATCAAACCCTATTTTCTTGCCATTTCTCAAAAACCACTTACCTAGGGTTTGCCATTTGTCATTTTGTTGCCAAGTTCATTCTACCACACCCTCACTATTTGACTCCTCCATTTATTTTCAAAGTTAATCCACTTATCCCTAACTCTCATATTCCTAAAAAACAAATCATTTCCCCTATCCCCAATTCCCATTTTCCTAAATCCTAAGTACAAAATCCCCAAACCCTAATTGTTGTCCCTAAGCTTACATATTATTCCCTAATCCCCTATTTCTCAAACTCTTGTCAACAACATTCCCAAAACCCCTCATACACCTTCCCCCATCCTTAATGTACCTTATTAAACACTTCCCATCACTGAGATCCCTCAAATTCCTCATTTTCACACAAACCCTAGTTTCTTGCTACAATTTGGCAATTTTCTAGGCTAGGCGTGTGTTTTGCCCCTTTGGACCCCTTCCCTTCACTCAATATTTGAAATTACACTTTCCACTATTTCATAACATCCCTCCCTACTTCCCAAAATTTCATCAAGAATTTAGAAGCCCCTTATCTCCTTCATTTCCCTTCATTTCGACAAATCCCCTGTTCCACACATCAGGGTAGGTTTTACTCAAATGATGTTCCTGAGCCAGGAGAGATGAATTTGGGAAAACTGAGAGAGGTTATTGTGCACAATAGGCCAAGGAAGAAAAACCTCCTTCACGTTTTATACAGGTGTCATTGTTTTAGCGAAATGTCAAAAATATAGTTGCCTCAGTAGAATTGATGCACCTCTAAAGTGACCTTGGGAAAATCAAGTTTTCTCCTAGCTTGGTTAGTCAAATGACTTGCTTGATGATTCAAATGCTAACTAGAAATAAAGATACTTCCAATGAGCTATCATGAGCTCAATTTGGAGTTGAGGAAGACCTTCAAAGGTTGACTGCAACAACACTCTGCCTTTAGGCAGCCTCATTTGGCACATTTTGACCAGTATTGGGAGATTTGACTTTTGACAGGGCAAATGAACTCCAAATTAAAAAATGCTACTTGGGTTGGAAAGTCGACTAAATAAAATTTCCAACAAGCTATTGTGAATCCAATTTGGACACCAGGAAGGCCCTCAAAACTGGTTTGCAACAAGGTGCTATGCATAGAAACGTTTAACACAGACTTTCCTGCCATATGCGCCACACCACCTAGCGCTCGCTTTTGCTAGGGGGCACCAAATTCAAAAAAATCAACATTTTTGGATTTGGCATAAAAAAGTATTCTTTCTTTTTCATGGCCAAGAAATTTGGGCAAGTTTTGAGCCCTCAAAGAGGTCAAAAACACTCAAAAAATGGCTTTGCTGCCCTTATTTTGACACACAGGAAGCAACCTTGGGAGATTTGAGTTTTGATAGGGAAACTAAAGGCCAAATTGAAAAATTCCACTTGGGTTGGAAGGTAGACATGTAGATCTTTCCATCAAGCCTACTTGGAGATAATTTGGACACCAGGAAAGCCTCCAAGAGTGGGTCCAAATAGGCATGGTACATAGAGAATCAGGCACAGCGTATAGAGGAAAAATTGCTAGTTTGACCAAGTTTTGCTCGGTTTTTCACCCTGCTTTGCCTAGTTTGACTTTTTCACTTTCCTAATGGAAAATTTCTCAACGAGCCATCCTTATTTCTCACCAAAACAATTGGTGACCCACATGGTGACGTGCTAGGCCTGATGAACCCTTTCTCGAGCAACTCCTGCACCTGCCTCTTGATTTCAACATTCTCTAAAGCAACAACCTGTACATCCCAATGTTAGGCAATGGAACATCTTGCTACAAAATAATATCATGTACTATCCCCTTTTTGGGTGGCATACCTTTAGGTTATTGGAACAAGACATCATATTCTGAAACAATGTTTTCTATATCAGCTTGTTGATCAGCATTACAGCCCTCAAATACATTGGTTTTATCAGGTTTCTTTACAACCATCAATAGGAATTGTTTGCATGAATTTATCATTCTTTTCATCTGTCTTGAGTTTATGAGAGTATAATTATTCTTGAGGTTATGAGCTCTTACAAGGTATTTGATTCCACCTTTAACAAGTAGATACTTGTTCTCATCTCTATAGAAAATAGCCTTTCTATCATACAAGTAAGGACTTCCTAAAACAATTCCACATATATCCAAAGGAATTACATCTAACTCAACCTCATCTACAAATGCTGACCCAAAAGAAAACTTGAGTTTGCATTTTCTAGTCTCTTGTAGTTGTGCTTTATCATTCAACCATCCTAATGGGTATGGTTTCTTATGAGGTGTAGTTGCTAATCCCAATTTCTTTACAATTGCTTCAGAAATTAGATTTACTTGTGAGCCACTATTGAACAAAGTATCAATCTTTTGATTTTTGGAAACAGCTCGAATATGGAAAAGCTCATGTCTTTTTCTCTCATGTTTTTCATCAATAATAGATTGAGCAGAATTAGTAGTAGATGCTTTAGAATTCTTACCTTTTATACTTATGGCTACAATGATTGTTTCATCTCCCAAGTCTGACCTCAAATCTTTCTGAATGGCTGTAGCGGTCTTCTTCTTCTTACCCTCGGACTTCTTAGGTCTCAGCTCTGGATGCAGAATCCAACAGTGCTCATCATCATGCCTACCCTTTTTACAGTGAGTGCATGAAGCTTTGCTTTTCTATGTAGTGTTAGCCTTCCTTGCTTTCCACTTCTGCTTTCTTTTCTCCTTGCTCTTGCTTACAGTGGGTTGGGATGGTCCCCCCACTTCTGGATTTCCATTCTTTCCTCTAGCTTCTAGATGAATAGCTTGTACAGATACCTCATCTATACTAGTGGGATTAAACATGAGGATGGTATACCTCATGTAGCTCTGTAGACCACCAATGTACTTCAAAAGAGTTTCTGGTGAGTCTAATGAGATACCCAACATCAATGCTCTCTTTATGAACTCTGGAGTATACCCTTGCACACTTTTCCCTTTCAACTGCCGAAGAGTTTGCCAACTCATCATGGCTTGTTACATGTAGGCCAATGGATATAATTTCTTTTTTATTGCAGTAACAAATTCACTCCAGACAGAGATGGTCTTACCATGCTTCTTCATATAAGATTGGGTTCTGCCTTCCCACCAAACCAAGGCAGTGCCTTCTAGGCGTAACCTTGCTAGCTGAATCTTACTCTTGTCCGATTCTATGTTCTGTACCTTGTAATACACATCAATTTGTCTAATCCAATTGTCCAGCTTTTCAACATTTAGCTCTCCATCATATATAGGCAAATCAAATTTAACATCTAGTTTAATCAAATATGCTTTCTTATTATGCACAAGGCTATTAGGAGGTGTAGGAAAGCTTTCTTCTCTCCCATTTCCTTTTGAGTGGTCATTGGAATGAGACATCTTTTTCTTTATCTTGCTTCGAGCCTGATGAATCTTCATCCTTATGTTTTCTAAAGTCCCTATACATTTCTTCTACCATGGACTTTATAGCTAGGAAAATTTCTATGAATTGAGGGTCTGACCCCATAGAACCTTCCTCTGACATTGTCTTTCGAGAATACACTCTCCCAATTTTAGCGTTAGTTTCCACCAACTCTCCTTCTCCTACTTTGAGCTTTGATCTAGTGAGCATTCACAGCTAAAGCAACACAAGCTTGTCTAATCTTACAGCCTAGAGCTCTGATACCACTTGATCTAATAATCACCCTATGAGTGACATCAGTTGAATTTTTATTAAACAAAAGGTATTATAGACTCATGTGCTCGTGTGCGTTCTATGTTATTTAATCAACGGATCGATTAGATTGCCAATACACAGACACTTAAATGGAAAGACAAGAGAGAAATACAATAAGCAACCATAAAGACACAAGCAATTTTAATAAGGAGTTCATCCTATTCTCCAGGGCTACGTCTCCGGTCCAGCTTTCAGTGGTGGCCTTGTTTTATTGTGTCTTTAAACAGAGAATTACAATGCACGGACTTAATGTGAGTCCTCCTGAAGCAGGTTTTGCTTGGTAGGGTGGTTCTTGGATTCCCCAAGCCACTGGAGTACACAGTCTCTTCTTCCCACCAGCTCTATGACCTTCTGGTCTACAGTGGTAAGAGCCCAACATGGTATTTAGCCTAGACAGATCCCTTTATGGGGTGGCTCAAATCTCTCAAGCTCGATGGTTCTCAGTGTTGCCGCTGCATCAAATTGGCCCTCTGCCTCGTCCTACTTTTCTCTTGCTTTACTGCCTTCTTCTCTATGTATTCCATCCTCCTCTCGAGATTCTAGTCTTTTTCCTTCATCTCTTGGACCTCACTCCGACTTGATTGTGTATTCTGTCTCTATTCATGGCTTTTAGTGATTCGTTTCCATGCTTGTTCGGTTCCTCTTCCGCCTCTGTCAATTCGCCTTTTGCAGCTACGCTTGGAGTTCCCTGTTTGACGTCAACATGAATGCTCAGGGAGTGGCCACGTGTCCTCATATGAATAGCACCAGCCTACTCGTTGGTTTGTTTCTTCCTCCACCATGGTGGTCAAATGGATTCCAAATCCCTTTAGAACACGACTTAATTCCCTGTCGATTCCACTTCCTCCATTGGGCACAACCTCAGCCATCCAATCTGGGCTCCTCTAGATCTAATGTCATACACACGTCCTGCGCGGTTTACTTGCTCGACAGATAGCACCTGATCAATGATGGTTTTCTCTCACCTCTGCTACCACACGTCAATCATTGAGTGGGATCGCTCTGCTCTTCTCCAAAACCATTTACCATTTGAGGGTGCCCCGATCAATACCGCCGATTTCCAGAGTGCAGGTCACACCTTTATCCTTTTATCCCTTTTTGTTTCTCTGCCCACGGTTCTCCGGCTCCCAACGCGACCGAGTGTTTAAGGCTCCTCCATTTCGGCCCTATTTGCGCAGCGATGGCACTAATTGCGCATCAAAAATCACCTCCTTTTCCTGATTTGGGGCTCCTAGGGGCTACTTTGACCTCTTGCGCAGTCTCCATGGGCCTTGGTCAGCGTGCTTTTATCGAGGTCCTCGTCGTTCCACGCTGGCTGCCATTGTCAATGGTTTAGGGTGTTTTTGATCATTGTTTTTGGAATTTTTAGAGATTCGTCCTGACTTGATACAGTCATGGTTCTTTGCCAGTCTTTAAAGGATCCAATTCGGATCAGACAAGGATGGGGATTTGTAGTACATGTGCTTCTCTTAAATAAAAAAGGGACAAATGTGAAGGGTCAGAAAGAGGTAGGCATTCATAACTTTAACTTTTAGAATTGTATATTCATCAAGTATGAAAACATATTTCTTAGTGGCTTTCTTTTATCTTGTGTAGATTCAATTGTTAAAGAAATTTAGGAGCATCGCGAACAACAAACAAATGAATGGAAAAAGTTGTACAAGAATTGAAAGAAGTGTTATGATAATCTGAGTAAATATTTGGGTTTGATAATTGATGGTATAGACCAAAAGAAAACACTTTTAACACATTTTGTTCGCACACCCAAAAATTTACAGGACGAAAATTTTATTGAGTATCACTTGGTCAGTTGTATGGTCTTCAATGGGAAAATGTTGCCAAAGGTGTACTTCACAACTCCAAAAATTCATAA